>JANAWD010000367.1:0-41938 GCA_027627245.1 Meripilus lineatus | reverse complement strand
CTCATTCACCACATACTCCGCGACGCCATACTCGGGAAAATCCTGATGTTCCCTTTACTCCTTTCAAAACAAAGAATATCGATCCACAAACCCCCCCGTGAACGTGATCTTAGCCCTACTAGCCGGAGCGTCATGGAACTCGCTGGCCGTTTCTTTCGGATTCGGCTTGCAACCATTGATATATATCCCTCGGACAGTGAGGTTGTTTCATGGATCAAAGGGAGCGTCCATCAAGCATGCACAGAGAAGAATGCTCCACGGAGGTATGAGCGGTTTAACCAGGACGTTGTGTACAGCAGGTACATCTTTAAACTCGTAGGTTTATCGATTCGATTCAGTCGCTATCTCACTCACTCATTGAATGCTAGGTTAAGAAGAAGATCGGACAGCTACGGAATGCGATGAAGGATGTTTCGATGAGCAGTATATTAGATGCGTATGGGCTGGCAGTATTGACGATGACGGAGCAAGAGATCGCAAACCGCGTCGAGTTTCTACTTCACAACTATGGATTCGCCTTTGAAAATCCCGACAATGTAAGTGTGGAACTTCTATTCTACTTTGTTGTGACTTAGATCCGCTATAGCGAACTGGGCTGTTCCGTCACCCCATCTTCTTCACTGTTGCAATGGGAGTCTGGTTCAAATCATCTCGCAAGGATGCCATCAAGTTCTCTCAATCCTTCAATCCAATCCCCCTCCCAATGCTCGCACTTATTGCGACTGCGGTAAGCTTTAGTTTCAATATCTACTTTGCCCGCCAATGGTCTTACACGTCCAGGTTAAATTTGCGTTGGAATGCTGGGTCAGCGGTCATAAGATCAGCAGGGACTTTGAAGCAGATCGTGAGAACATAGGTGCATACCGTGGATTCATGTCGGAGTTGATGGAGTTCAAGGCAAAAATGCCGGCTGTGGTGGCAGATATTCAATATACTCTCTGGCGAAAGATATGGTATGTCCCTTCATCACAATGCGTCGATATCTATTGATTATTCTACGGTAGGGCTGCCAGCGGTTACGCACCTGTTGCTGAGGCAAGTAATGTCAGGAAATTCAGTGATAGGGACTTCGGTATTGTCCCTCAAGAGGAGGCATCTGCCCACGCTGAGTCAAACGGTCCTCGGGTTGGCGAGTAGATCACTAGATAGGTTACTTCTTAACTATGATGATTTTTCCTTTCTCGAAAGTCTCATGTGGTTGGAGTGACTGGCAGGCATGTCGGACAATGTCTAAACAAATATATTGTTGTTTCTCTACATAAAATAACCGGAATCACTCCCGACCACTTTGGGCAGTCTGTAGCAAAAGGGGGGACATTTTGGGAACTCTGAAGGTTCGCGCGAAGAGTTTGGGGACTCTGGAGATGTGCGCGACCACTTTGGGAGGTTTGAGGCACTCCAGAGTTCTTGCCGGCCCTTCTGGAATATCAAAAGTGCCGAGTGAGCGCTCTGGAGTGATCCGGTTAGGTGAGTGGCCGGTTTAGGCTGTATCAGAGCCTAATGTGGTAACTTTGAGATACTCCGGGAATGGGACCCTTGGTTTCCGGCGTTTCGTGGCTTTGAGCGCTCTGGAGTGCTCTGAGACAAGGGTACTTGAGGGAGACGGCACTGCAGTGGCATGCCCGGATCGACCCGCGGATAGCACGTACACTTCATTCAGTGAGTATCCTTTCACTTTGTTTCATGTCTCCTGGCGCTCTGACATAAAAGGTGCATCTGCAGAGGCGACGGCCGTCTCATTGTCATGGTTAAATTTAGGTAAGTCTACATGACATGTATATAGAATTGAATATTGACAAGTGCTAGCACCCATGTTAAACTTAGGCTTTATTTTGTTGTACCTTAAAGTCTTATTTTAGAAGGATATATAGTTTAAAACTTAATACTCTTAATTAAAGTCAAGAATTTGTTACGTTATTTTTTATAAAAAATCTACAAAGGTTTAAGATAAGAGATTATATATTATCAATTAAAATATAACTACATTTATTTAATATCTAATATTGATATAAAACTAATTTTCTAATTTATAAATCAGATAAATATGATACCTTAATGGAGCTATAAATTGAGTCATTATTCTTTCTCTTTTTATAACAGAAAATATATCAGGGACTTTGTTTAAGATTAATTGATATATCTTACATCTTACTATTCTCTATTTTGATTTAAGCTTAATCAATGAGATTGAATTGTCTTTTAGAATTCTATATAATGGTAATTTGATTTATATCAGTTGATGAGATTTAAATATAGTCTGACTGTATGTTTTCTATAATATAATCTATTTCAATTATTTAAAAACTAAATAGATTGATTTTCCTCTTCTAATATATTAAAACTGATATCACTATAGATACAATTTATTAGATACCTTGAAAGTTTATCAATTTTTAATTATATTTTCTCTCTCTGATTTTAATAATATACAAAATTTCATTATTATATTTCTCTTTATAATACTTTGATATCATATAAAATATACTCTTTAGACTTGAAATCTTTTATTATATTATCTTTGATTATATTCTCTCTATATCAGTAGCATATTATATTTATATATGATATCTCTATATCAATAAATTTTATTCTAGATTTAATTCTTCTATATAATATCACTAAGTTACCCAAGCTTGGTTAAGTCTCTTCTCTTTTTCTATTTCTTTATCTCTACTTGATAAAAGTTTATTGATTGATATCTCAATAAGTTCTAATACATAGTAATTTATCTATTCACTACAGATTATATATATAACTCACTTCATTTTATATTAGATATTTTGATTTACAATATGTCAATTAGTATTATACCAAAGATATAATAACATTGTTCTCCTACTCTCATATATATACATCCTGGAATCTCTTTTATAATATTCTCTCTATTATTCAAAATTTTGATTTTACTATTCTATTTTAATTATATCTTGAATTTTCTTCAGATTAGTTTCTAAAATCAGATTCTATTTATAATTAATATTTTTACACTAATTATCTTTTCTTCACCATTTACTTTCTTTTTAAAAAGAATTTATACTAACATTTTTGCTAGATACTTAATATCTTGAAATTCAGAAAAGAGACCTAGATTCTATTTATAGAAAAATTGTCTCTTATATTAATACTAAGATATGAATTCAATGTATAGATTCAACCTGTTAAATTAATTTTTGATATACTTACTGTAATTATTACAAACTTACTTTTATTGTCTTTTTCTTTCTTTTATCTTTTTAATTTAACTATTATACTTCTCTCCTATTTCCTAAGCTTCTTTTTTCTTTTATTTTTTCTTCTATTTTCTTTNACACNTTACNCCTTGCCTTCATTTTCACTCTTGACTCTGCTCTCTTATATTCTGACTTTCTCCTTNNACTTTTTTCTTCTTCTTCTTTCTCTTTATTATTTCTCTTTTTTATTATCTGAAAACAAATAGACTCAGATAGCTCTATCATCTGTCTCTTTTCTTTCCTCAAAAATAGACATTACAGCTTCCTTATTAAAAAGAGAGATNTACTAATATATTAAATTAGTATATCTTANTTGATCANTCTNTGTTAGATATATAGATATATAGAAATAGAGAGGTNAATAAGAATTCAAAGTAACTAGANTTCATATCATTCACTACTACTTTAANCAACNATTATAAGTTAGNTTCAATATTTCTTAGAGTNATTAATTATTCAGTGGCAAGATAGTAAGTTCTNATGGNTATAATCTCTGAGTATTGAAGTTTCTACTCTATTTANATATNTCTTGCTTCAATTTCACTANAGCTTTCTTNANTATAACTTTTNAAATAAATCTATTAGTTGTCTATCTTGACATATATATTTTGTATAAAGTTAATCATTTCAATTTGCTTTTACTCCAGTATCTTATTAANTGTNGAGCAATTATTACCTCTACCTCTACCTCTATCTCTACTTCTTTATCTCTACTATCTTTATTTTCTCTNAGTTAATTACTTTTTACTAGCTTTTCTNGAGAGAAGTCTATATTGATAATAAGATAGANTTATCATAAGAAATATATANAATCAGAATCACTGGCTGTCAGANAGCTAAATAGATGGAAAGAGATNCAACTAAGATATTATATAATGAATAACAGAAATAAAGATAAGGCAATTGAANTTAAAAGTCANTNAGTTGAGAGTTNAAGGAAACATCAACAGAGGCTATAATAAACAAGNACTAGAAGGATCACTAGAATATTTTATATATGTGTAAGATAGTNCTACCAATATTTGACTAGTNAGCNTTCTACTTTACTATTAAATAATCACTGTGNCTCTAGAAAATGGTNTATATAATCTATAAGTTGTTATTTAAAACTATTAGTCAACTAAGCATCAGATGCTTACTCTTAGTTTTAATATACATTGAAAGAACAATGATCTTTATTATTATAACTACTATTATATCCTNTCCTACTAATAAGATTTACTTTGATTATACTACTNTNTTCTATCTTATAAAAACAAACTTATATAGTCTCAATTATACCTTNCCCTAATTGTTTTTACTATCCTAANCCTAACCTTATANAGGCACTTTCTGACATAGCAGCAATGNATTAANATTTCCTAGAAAANTAGAATAGATTTGTAGAAACTAAAACAAATTTATTTAAATTTTTCTAANGGTATNTNTTGGATAACATTCTGATGATATTGAAAGGAATAGAGTGAAAACATTTATTCATTTTCATGAAAGTCTACTGAATTTTATCAATATNNNTACTTAGCAAAAATTGTNAAAATGTNCAAAAATATGATAGCATTTTTTANTGAAGTTTCTTATTGAAGATCTTTTTAAGATTTCTAAGATANCTTCTCAATTTTGTTCAAGAGAANATNTAGAATATATATATAGTTTTNAATATCTCTAACATGTTCCTTGATCAATCAGAAATATTCACAATTTCTTCTGCTTTTCCTTACTTGCAAAATGAGAGAGATCTTGATTAGATCTTCAAAATAATTGCAACACATTTTTAATCAGAAAACACTAAATTTTACCACAATTTCCCTCAGGAAAAAAAATGGTGTAAACATTTTAGGGAATATGAAAATTTAATCTAAATTTTTTGCTATATTCCTTTTCATTTCTTTGAAATGTTATCATACAATTACTATCAGAAAAATTGAAATGATTTTGTTTCAGTATTCAGCATTTTCCTGCATTTTTTCCTTGGAAAATTTGGTGTGTAACTTGATGTGGGAGGCGAAGGGAATGACAAGTGTGGGAAACAATAAGAAGTGTGGGAAAATGTGCGCCGAATTGCCACGNTGGGAGAGAAAAGTGGAAAGGCATGATAACCGACCCAGGGTGGCGGGTCAGAAATTTTCTCGAGATGCTCTATCGGGTTGCAGGATATAACTTCAACATTTCACACGATAGGTCGATGAAACCATAAACATAGATGCATATCGATACAAAAATGACAGCAGATCCAGTTCAAAAGCAACCACAGATCCCGACCCATTGACCACTAACTCATGGTTACCCCTCACCACCCACCTCCCATACTCTCCTTGCCGCCCTTGTCCCTTGTCCCTCTCCCATCCCTTCCCCTTCACAAAGAAAACTGTACAGCGGCGATGCCTCAATGGTTCCCTTTCCCTAAAAAATCAGGAGGAAATCTGGGGGAGGAAAACTATATTCACTCGAACTTTGCCAAGGGTCACTCGCCAGATAGACTTTGGACAATATCAACGACAATAGGATAGAATGATACTCAACTTCCTCAACTTGCCCACCGATGGTTGTTGTCATTGCCACTTGAGGGAAATCACAGAAACCGATACCAGTCCTGAATGATAGTCCTGCTGGAGGTCTTGTCAAGACTTCGAAGGTGTTACGATGGAAAACATTCTGCAGATGTGTAGGTATGGATGACTACGTTTTCTCCATCGTAACACGTAGGAAATCTTGGTTGGGTCTCGAACAGAACCAATGCCTCAGAAAGGGCAGCGGGTCTTCATGACTATCACCAAGAGACAAAGGGAACAATATTGGCGGGTCTTGAGGATGTCGAGCGAATCTGGCTATCCTGCTTCCTTCGATATTAATACCAAAAGTATATCTGTCAATTACCTTTAGGAAAATGCGAGCGAATGAGCCCGACTCGGGCTTTTCTTCTGATTGTAGCTTGGGAACCATTGAGTCATCATCACTGTGCAGACAGCGACACACCAAGGAGCACGGGCTTTGGTCCTGCAGGTGCATGAGCCTCGAGGGCAGATGTCAGATGGGATTAGGAACGTACATGCTGAGGTAACACCAGGTCTGAAGCCGTGACGACCTGTGCAAAGCGAACTCTTGAGAGCCACAGGGATGGACCAGAAAACCTTCTGCATCATGAGAGAGGAAAGAAGCGTCAGATCGCGTGGTGCAATAAACGAATATTATAACATACCTGGTAGCGGAGAATGGTTAATGTCCGAGAAGCCGGGGGATATGTTGATGCTGGGGATATAGGAAAGGGATACAACGACGAAGAGACACGACAGAGGATCGAAACGATTGGAAGGAAGCGACGGCACAGAAAGGGAAGAAAAGACGAGAGTATATGCGCGAGATTGGAGACAAATCGATGGTCGGGGGTAGGATGATGATACAGTTGTGTTAGTTGTGGCGTGTTTCGGCGGCAAGACTGAGTAGCTAGTGATATGACAAGAATCAGCAATAGAGGATAGGAACAAAAGTAGTCTCGACTCACATGGTGTAGCATCGAATATAGATATGAAGGGATTAACACTGAAGCCTCTTGACCAATCGACCCTTGCTTCCACGATACGGCCCGCCATTCACAAACGTGCCGAAACCAGCCAAAGGGTGCTTGTTGAGGCGAGAGTGGGTGGGCACATCACGTTGAACACGATAGGGATTGAACCTAGCATTGTGTAAGACCGTCTTCGAAGTTCGAACAACACCATGAGAAGCGGTGCGTCCGTGTCCGAACTGAGTCTGAGGAAGGGTTGAAAATGAGAAACGGGTATCAGGAAGGTGCCTCGGATACGTACAAAGGCACTGGTAACCGATGAAATGTTGTCGTGTTCAGTTTTCTCGACTGGGTATTCGGAAGGGGAGAGCATGATGACATCTTGAGTCGTTGTCGTCACGGCCTCAAAAGCACGGTATGTTGGGCTAGTGAGATTGTCCATGGACTCGTCAATAGCCATCATGGAAGTATCGGGTGAGGAGTATGAAGAATTGAGATTGAGTTTCATATTGAACACGTCGCATAGGGCTGTTTGTCCCCAGTCCTCGATGATCATTGGACTGTCGTTGCGTTTGGCGCCCGCACTGCCAGCGTCGGACATTTCGACATCGTAAACGAGGGTGTCGGTGGAGCTCCAAGCAAAGATGGATGTGGAATCGCTCATCTCGGAGTTGTCATTGACGGGAGTTGTGTCAACTGGGAGTGCGTCGATGATCATAGGCTGTGAAAGAATGAGAGTCGATTCCGAGTGCAGCGAGAGGTCAGATCATACCTGAGTAGTTTTCTTGAACTTGAACTCAGTGTACCGTTTGCGATTGTTTGAAATGCAAGGGGGCTCATTAGCAGGGAAGAGTTCAGCGGCGACTTCACGCCTTCTGAGTTCAGCTTTTGTCAAGGCAGGTCGAGCGTCGGATTGGACACGCTCGCTCTTGGTTGGCTCCCGCCTGAACAGAGAATAGACCTTCTGTTTGACATTTTCATAGGTGTCGCAAATCTTGGTTTGCAAGGATTGAGGAGGCCCGTCTTCGGGTCTGCGACGAGACCAACCCGCATCGGCGTTGGCCTCAGCTTCAGCTAGGTTGAATGGTTTTCGACCACCAGTGAATGCCTTTGGGCGAGGGCGGAAACCAGATTTTACAGGCATGTTAAATGATATACAAGAGATTGAAGAAGATTATAAGGAGATAAGGGGTATATGAAACGATGGTATAACGAACACGGTGGGGGTATGAACACGAGAGTTGCTAAAGTGGGAGGTGATTGATTGCGCGGTAAATGAGTGTGGACATCGGAGTTTGAAATAGGCGCGTCCATAAAGACAAACAACGCGTCGCGCTTGGAATTGCAGAGATCTAGAGCAGCGTGACCGTGATTCACTTTTGCATCTTTCAATTTCGCATCTTTCAACGGACGAGACCCCGACCAACACAAGTGGCACAAGTTCATGATATTTAATGGTATGGGGTTTTAAAAATACCAAGACATGTAGAATACATAACACTAGAGAGCACCAACAAATAAGACAAGAACAAGAAATTACATTGAAAATAGACTACTCGTGAAATGCAATTGATGAAACTTGAAATGCAGTATCCAGAAGCAACATGACTCAAACCAGTGTCTAAAGGATGGAAAGATTTTATTTTATCCCGGAAAACCTAGAAGATCTTCATCATTTGATTAGATATCTTGCGCTTTTGCACTAAAGGGACTGTGACATACCTCTATTTTTGATATCGGATGATGCGTCAACATCTTCAAGATGCTCGTCTCCCTGCTGGTCCCTTCACATTGGTGACCCAGGCAGGCCATGCTCTCGCGGTGCCGGCGATGGTCCGACAGAGCTCTACCCTTGTAGAATCGTCTGCGAATTGAGCAAGATGACCCTAACTCAAAGTCCAAATGGCAGCTATATATATGCCCAGACATACTGGTATGGACAACTCCACAACCAAATGGACATTGACTGTTGGGGCCCTTCACTCCGTGAACATGACTGAGATGCTTCCAGAATGTTTTGCGTGTTTCGTCATTGTTTGGCATCATCCTTGAGCAATCCCCCATTGGGCATTTTGCCACTAACAAGGCCATCCCCACTGCCGTATCCCCCAAGGGGTTCGCGACCTCCGACTCCGCTGGTGTTGAGGTGCCCTGGTCACCGTCGATATGAAGGGGCTGTTGATGCCCCTGTGATAGTTCTTCATCCACACCTGTGGACTTTGGGGTGAACCTATATGTGGTATGAGAATGTGTAACTGAATAGAAGGCTGAGTCACCCAGGTATGAAGACTGTGATGTCGACGCTGATATCGACGACGACGACGGAAGTGATAATACTGTCGATTGATGGCCGCCTTGGCCTATGGATGCATCGGCGGGGAGATTGACGGCGTTGTGGCCGGGGTGTGTGGAATGAGGATCGAAGAACGGCTGGTATCCCTGAAAATCTACAATTCCATGCTGAACGGGAGGTGTGGTACGATAAGGCCCAGTTGTATTCGCAAGGTAAGGATTTTCGAAGTGCGATTGTTGCGATCCCATTGGAGTGTAGTATGATTGCATGGAAGGAGGGCACGACCCTGAACTCATCCGAATAGGCATTTGGCCTGAGCACGTGCTCAGGCTCAGGCTGGGGCGGAACCTGTGCACGAGTGTACGAGTGATCATCGTTCACGAAGAGAACATTAGATGATGCTTATAAAATGAGGATTGACGAGATGTGTGCTTACGTTCAATGTAAAATTAAAGTTGACATTCCTGCCGACGGCGGGAGGAACCTGGTTGTACTGATTTTTCCAAACAAAAGATGGTGAGTGAGGAGAAAGAAGGGGGTCATCACAGTAGGCTTACCCCATACTGCCCCAACGTAGGTTGAGGCGGGACATGCCCATAGGCTGCCATGTTATGAGGGAGGGCAGCCCCATAATTGTCGAAGGGAGGCCAGTTGAAGTTTTGATATCCTGGATAATTCATTTTTGATTTTTGGGTAGAGGGTAGAGTAGCTGGTTCGAAAGCGAGAAGAGATGATTTGTGGGGGATGAGTAAAGGAGGAGTGGCACAATATCACAATCGAAGGGTGCAAAGAAAACATGGGTGGGCTTGTGGGCGGATATGCATAGAGTCCGGGAAACATCGGTTGCACTGGATCAAAATGAGAGGAGAACGGCAGGGAACAAAGGCGGTGAAAAGGCGAGGGAGAGGAAAAGCAAGACAAAATTGGAGCTAGACGGCCGAGAGAAGATTTGTCGTAGGTAGACTCGAAGTTTGTATATGTTAGATGTCTTGCGAGGAGGATCGGACAGTGAGAGAAGTGAATGAGGTTCTGAATGTCGAAGCTGCGAGCTCGGAGTCTTCAGGACTCATCCGAGGGTTTAAATACATGTAGAGAACAATACTGCCATGACGCATGCCGTTTCGAGCAGAAATAAAGAGCTATTCGGGAAATGCATGTTGACGTGCTTGTGAGCTTGCGTGGCCTTGGAACAATAGGGAACTACTGATAAAATGACCATTATATGGATCGGATCATGAGGGATACCACAGGTAGACCTCTGGAATGGCCTTTGAACGACGTGGACAATGGATATCCTTAGCTCGTCGAGGGCATAGCCATATTAGGTAGTGCTACATTTGGGATCGCGACAATGTCTGATTATCCCTCGTTCACAGTCAAGTGGGCTGCCCCACAATCTGCCATTGGTATGCATCGACTCGGATATCCGCCAGCTCAAATGATTGGCGCCCAAGATTCATTCAGTGCTTTCCACCATCGTTGCTCATCCTCCTCCTACCATCCACGCCACCGATATCGTCATCGGCACTCATCTATCCCACCATACGTACTCTCAACAGTACCAATGGAAGACGCACTGGTCTTAGCCATGAGGCCTTCGGACTGGGTACAGCCACTCGGACTTACCATTCGAAGACGACGATGACGAACCCTTGCCCACGTCACGACAACGACCATCAGTAGCCACGCACGCGACTGGCATACGATGATTGGTAGCCTTACCCTCAACGAAACCATCTACGAGTGATTGCTCAGAGGTAATGGTTGACCTTGGATACTGTCGTTCACGAGGAAGCCCAAGCTGGAAGGGAGACGAAGAAAGGTTTTGGGTACTAGGGAAGCTGACGGCGTAGGGCAATTCCGGTGAGTACAAGCATTGTTTTCCTGTCTTCTTGAACTTATTCGGTAGATGCAATGATTATGTCGGTTCTTCCCCCTTGCCAGACGTAAATCCTTTGTTTGGATCTCAATGGGCTGGTTCATACTACGACGGTGTCCTGGCGCAGGCTCGACTCACGAAGAGGATACTAAGAGGGTATGTTCCATTAGAGTCGCAATTGAATAATGCCTCACCAAGATATGTTCAACTGCAGGCGACAGACCCGCCCTCCCCCGTGATCCCCATCTCTCTCGCCACATTGCCATTCTTCCTATTCATCACGTCTTCTACGAACATCCCCTGATGAAGAGCCTCCTTTTCGGCTTTCGAGCGTGCGTTTCATTACGTTGATCTTTGGGTCGACTTCAGGATCACATCGATGAAAAACATTGTCAGGCGCCCGATATACGATCAAAATCGGTGATCCAAGGGTTAATCACAAACTCATCCAGAGGCGATTACTGAGAGGTAACGCTAGACTGCCGGGGAGACCTTCCGGGACGCGAACCAACCTTGAGATGCGATGGAGCAGGGAAAGCTGGGACTAATCATTTTGGGATGGTACGTCCATATGTCACTCGTTGGATGGTTCCTTCCCATACGTCATTCATATTCTGTCCTCTACTCCACTCCGCTAAGAAAGCCTTCAAAGCTCTACCTTGTACGTGGGTATCCGAAACATCGACCACACCCGCCAGAGATCTTGCGAAGACGACTTGTCATTGTCATCTGAAGGTCGCCCGAATCACCCCGAACGCTGCTTTTGAGCGCCAACAGACCCGAAGTTTAGCTGCGCTGTTCTTGCTCGAGTCGATGTCTTATATCTGTAAACCCAAATCGTCAGGCACTGAAGACCTTGTATCATAAATATACAGAGAGTCGAAAATATATGCGCAACATGACGACATAACATGTGATGGATCTACTCATCCCAACCTACCGGTCAAGTCAACATACAATCGTGGAAACTCTCAGCACTTTACTACTCGGCATCCCTAGCTATTCATGCCGCGGATGATATCACGTACTAGCTGGGGCGAAGGCTCATTGATTAGTCCGACCGTGAGTTAGGCTCCTTCAAGTGCCATGGCGGATGCGGAGGACGACTACCAGCGAGTAATCGTGGATTAATCATGGAAGCATAACTCACGAACGGTGGTTGATGTCAGCCAGGAGATTCCGATGTACGGATACTGTTCCAACGACAACAGCCAGAGTCTGAAAGTAAAGGTTGGGAATCAGCAACAAACTAACGACTCTTAGAAATCCCTCACCTCAGCCATCCTGATAGCCCTCTATATCCCTCGCCCTCTCCGGTACTTTCTCCCACGAAAGAAATGCCGCACACCGGCGATGCTCCAATGACCCCCAAGAAAACCCCAAAAGACGTTCTAAGGAGTGAAGCGACCCTGCTCGGTTTCTTCGAGGGTATTCTCCAGATAGAATCTTGATAATATCGAAATATAATTAGCTCGTCGATGGCAAAGCCGACATATCAGGTAGTATCACTGGCTGACATAGATTGGCGGATTGCGATCAATGCTCAGGACGTGCTTCACAACCAATGGAACGAGACCTAATGCTATCTCCATGAGCCTGGGCGACCATCCTCGAGGGAACAACAATTTCGTGCTTTAGAGAGTAGTGATCATTGATGATACGTCCCTCAAGCGTCTTGAGTAGTTTCTATTGCTACAGGGTACTCTAGGATGCTGGCCCCATGGAATTCGCCCATGCCAACGTCACTTGAATGTTCTCTTTCAACCTCTTCGCCGTGGTCAAGGGGTGCCCCTATGTTGGCAACGACGTCGAAGGATCTGATTTGGTCCGCGAAACGGAGGGTTGAACTCCATACAGAGTGACCACTCCCGGACACAGACTGTTCACCAGGAACATTGCTCCTTGGAAGGTCGACTGAGCGGAGACTCAGGATGAATCGACTGACCAGTATCGCAGATACCTGCGGTTGAATCGGATGTCAGCACTATCCTCCATCAATCCCTTGATTTTGATTACTTACTGTATCAATGAAATACGTAAAAAAGTAGAAATTTGTTGTTGTAGAGTTCTACGGAGCGGATCACATATGATTCGTGGTGAGGTCTAGAGCAAAACCTACTATGTAACGGTTCAGCGCGCCCAGAGTAAAGGCATCAATTGTGGCCAATGCTCTTCAGACACAATTTAGCACGATTTGCGGGATGCAGAAGGCCACTTTGTAACCGATCAACGTACAAGAAATAGACTACTCCTAATTTCAATCAAGGTGAGACGTAGCGCTTCAGAATGGGTCGGAAACATACCATTCTCAAGCATCAAACGAGACAGCTGTCGTCGTATCGTTATTCCTGGAGTCACCTTGGGCATTCTGCAGGTTTTGATTATTGTGAGAACGACCATGGTTATCTCCCCACCCAGAGCCGATGGATAGGATATATCTTGTGGCACAATTGAGTATGTTTAATCTAAGAATGATATTATTACCACTCAGATACTCACATCTGGGTCAAAATCAGAGGAGGGTCGATATCCGCACGTTCACAAACCACTGTGAGGGGACTTACGTAGGAACGAAAGTCAAGGAAGGCTTTATAGATGTAGGATGAGTCTCGACGAGCGTGATGATGAAGGTGCGGGACTCACAAATCCAATGCAGGTGATCCCTAACCCGACTACACCCACAAGAAGTGCGCAGTACCAATTCTTACCCCATACTGCGTAGATACGTAGTATATTGAATACTGAAAGGGATTCTCAGATATTGCGAATTGGTTAGGAGGGTATATCAGACTCACGCCAAATAGAAATAGAAGCGAGAAATCCGAAGACGATCATCATGAGGAGGAACGTAGCAGCAACCTATGATAACATAGATGAGTCAATATTGATATTTCTCTGTCTATACACTACGAGGAGTTTTCAGAGGGGCACTAGACATACCTTATAGTTGTATCCCTGGTTGATGGAAATGGTGGATGCCGATATTGAAAAGGCGATGTATGAGAGTTTTCCGAATAAGGTGCAGTAACGGATGACTAAAAACATGACGGTAACGCCCGAAAACTTTCTTCTCCACACAAGCTGAATCTCAGCATGGAAGGTAAGAAGATGGTCATAGACCAGTAGAGCTAACAGTGACCGAACACCATCAGCCAATGGTCAATCCAGCCTCGCTTTGAGAATACTGGACATACTGAGAGACGACACTACGACAATGAGCTCGCTGATTGGGGCCCTACATCAGCGATACAGAAGTCTGCAGGGTGAAAAATTTGCGTACGGGAGAAAACCGAAGGACGTAGGGTCGAAAGTTCCAAGAATCGACATTGTAAGGGCTCTGGATGAGTCGGGTCAGATAGTTCAGATTTGGTCAACGGCAAGTGATTTATATACCTATTGATTCCATGTTACATTATGGGTTAAATTCGGGTCGTACCTTGTGGCGGATTTGATTGTTGAGGTGAAAGTACAACTGCTGAATGTCTACATCAAACCGGTATCCGATGCTTGCGCATACCACCTTCGGAAATGGGAATCAGAGAAGCAACAACTTCTAGCAGCTCCTGTTTGTGTAATTCACAACTTTATACCTCATGTCCATGTACGCTGAAGATGTCCAAGCAGTTGCATCTTCTTCAATCAGCTCTTGGTTTCTGAATGCTATGGAGAATGATGATGAGATCGGGTTAAACCTACAACCTAGAGTTAGATGATAACTTGCGTTGCACTTTGTGACACGTTTGTTCGTTTTCGGCTTTGAGTCGGAGTACAGGCTTGCCAAGACGACCTCGCGACTATCAGACCCTGCAACACTTGGGCGACTTGACAGAAAGCCGTGACGGACGTTGAACGTTGAACCTGCAGGCGTAATAGTCCGAGCGACATGACCAATGACCCTGGCGATACTCTCTGACGCCTCATTGACGCATCCGGGTAATTCTAGACGGAAAAGCGGAGTGGTGGGCCACGTTGACGATGCAACGATAACGGACGTGGATAAAATCAGTACGTCCGACTGAAATTCAGTCTAGGATCGAGCATGTGGACTTGAACTTGGAAATGATACACGCAGAAGTCCAAGAATAAGGGCGCTAATGCTGTGATAATGACGGATTCGGTGGTCAGATTCGCTGATAATCATTTATGAGATTTTAGCAACGATTGCACGTACTGGGGACAGAATACCTGGATCTGGGCGTAGAGAAGGTTGGTGACCATGCGATACCAAACCCGACAGACTAAAGCGGAGTTCGCCAGAGTAGCAGCATCTGGCCATTCGCCGCGCGGAGCAAGCAAACAAATGGCCATCTCTTGCAGTTCGATGGGAATACGTGGACGTGAAAAAGGAGAGCATAGTGTCATGTGTGACCTGTGATGGCAATTGCCTTCGTCAAGACCATGGCACACTTCGCAGACCATACTCTGATCGGGAGTCCATTGCTCGTGGATTCTTCCTAGGTGACAAACCGACTCGGATCATATAAGAGAATACTATGACGCAGGCTCAGGGACCACGTTGAGCAGCCTGTCACGGAGGGATGACGAATGGCACTGAGGTGTCGTATACAAGAGCGGAGGATTCGGGAAGCCGTGAAGAAGGAAAGGTGGGTATAGAACAGAGAGAAGGCAAGGGAGGACCCCAAAATACATCGAGCGAGGACCCCTGGGTCATACGCACAGCATACACAGGGATATTGACCGGACTTCCCACAAGATGTGAGCCATGTTTTTGGCAGCGATATGGGGACTCGGGGGGTGTATTCGGGACAGGGGACCTGGGATATCGAAATGCAGAGAAGGCACAGTGTTTGAACCCCGAGTTCCTTACCCGCCTCGACCTGAGGACAGCACGAGTCACTGAACCAGTACTGAACCTAAGACATCGCCCGCCTTTCGTTCAACTGGCAGGGTCGTAATTTGATGTCGAACTACTGTATGTGAGCAAATTCATCTTTATCCCGGAGACGGTACTCATCGTTTATCCGAGATTTGGTAAAGGTCGACATTCAGTGTCGAGCAGAGTTGAGTTCGTTCCAAGTTTCCCCACAAATTGCCGGAACAAAAATTGCCAACATGAATCGGTTTGGATTTGTTTGGTCACTGGTCATCACGGGCGTCTACATAATAATGATTCGACTGATTTCACTGGGGCGAGAATGGTCTGTACATGCGATAATCGGTGGCCTTACCGTTACAGCGGGTCCCGAAACGATGGGGCCCCTGCACCGAGGACTGGTGGGTCCTGAGTTCAAACCGGAACGCCGGCACATCCGGCATCCAAGAAAGCCACCTGCGTTCGGATTCTCGAGCACTGTCCAAACAGCAATTTTCTACGGGGTACTACAGTACCTTACTTACTAGCAATTCGCGATTTATGTTTTATGGTACTACTAATGGTAGTAGCAAGACCTGTCGCAACATAAGATCAACGACAGAGACATTATCAAAAACACTGAGAATTGTTCCGCAATAACAATCATAAAGTCAGTGCGCACATATCCTTGCTATCGCTTTTCTTGACACAATACTTGCCGTTGGTATGTTTAAGGTAACCTTCAGCGGAATTCGATCTTGTTGATGAGAGGAGAACTTGACATTATCAACATCGCTTCGAATTCCTCCTGTGTGAGCAAACACGGCGTCTGCGAACGGAGAATTTCGGCTAAGTGCGAGGTTACCCGATTAGGCAGGAGGGCGCGTTTGACACGGGGGTTGTGTATTGGGAGAATTGAGAGAAGTCTTCGAGTTCAGAGGGTAAGTGAGTGGTGTAAAGATAGATTTCGAAGCTTAGAGTCATAGGGACTCGTAGGTAGGACTTATATACATGTAGATACTGAGCCACTCGGGCTCCCGGGACATTGTAGACTACGGATATGAGTAATGGACAAGAGAATTGGAACATACAAGAAGTACAAGACATTAGAAGGAGAGAACTAGACTACTGAGTACCTGAGGGGAGTGGCTCACTGTGGGAGAAGTGAGCGGGAACTCGTCGGGCGTTGGCATCGACGAGTTTCACTAAGTCCACACATCAGTCTTTGGATATCATGGGGTCGGCGCGTGGACGCTTGGACTTAGTATTTGCGAATAGAATTACTATACATGGACGGTGTCGTATACGATGTATCAAACCGGGTGAATAACCAGAGGGAGTGAACAGCACAGTGCTATTAGAGCAGGGTAAGTATCTCACATTCGCCCTCCAGGACTTGTGAACAAGTACTCACCTCCCTGCTATAATAGGCAGTCAAGCGCTGGGTCTCAGAATGAGTCCGCGCCTTCCATGCCGAAGGTCAGCGGGTCATGACCTTCGTAGTGAGGCTCCTCATATTGATCGGTACCAGTGTATGGCTGTGCCGTGTTGGTCGCACCTTGTTCTGCATCACCCATAGGTACGTCCTCAGTTTCCTGAGTGGGTGGGTCAGCCTGATTGGAAGGGCCGGCCTGGTTAGACGGGCCAGCTTCGTTTGCGACCGTTACTGATTTGGTTTTGATCAGTAGGGTTTCGGGGTGGTCCATGAGTGAGTATTCACCTTGGGCTTTGCCTCTCCCTCCTCGCTTTCCACGTCTGTAGGACTTTCCCCGTCCGAGAGGGGCAGGCAGCCCATTGGGCTGAAATCTGATGGGGGGAGGGTTGCGGGGTTGGATACGTTCTGGGAATGTTCTCAGGTTCGTGAGTGTTTCATTCCTTCTAGGGTGGTCATGGGACTTACGACCTAATCCACGGCCTCTTCCACCTCCACGCGGGTTGGGATTGAATTGGCGAGGAGGTGGTTGGATGATTCGCTGCTGTGCGGGTTGAATCATCCTGACCACCTCAATGACTTGTGCCGCTGCCTGTCCGTTGCTCTGGAGGAAGGCGGTGAATGCGCTGGTCGACATCTTCACTCCGTCGAATTCACCCTCCGGTTTGGCCTCCTCAGGCTTGGCTGTCTCCTTTGCAACTTCCTTCGCGATTTTTTCAGAAAAATCCTTCGGGTTGGGCGCGATTGGGTTCTTCTTTACAAAGACGTCCGTGTATCCTCGCGGGGGATTACCCGGATAAGGACCATTGCCGGCGAGCCATGCATTGAGGAGTTTTGCGTGCTTCATGCACACGGCGTGGTCCTGGGCATAGAATTCAGTAGTTTCAGCCATGGATAAGAGGCAGGGGTTTTGGGTGATAGAAGAGAGGATTGGTAACAACGAGATTGGTGAGTTTCTGGTCGTTGATTGTTCTCCCTCCCCTCTCAGTTCCTTTATAGAGGAACGGTACGCCCTCCCGTTGATGTCCTGGTCCTTTGGACCTCTTATCTTTGGCAATTCCAAGCGGATACTCCCTGCACTCATCTGTGGAGTATCCTGGTGTTGTTTCTTATCCTTCCTCGAACCTAATTGACCAATTTTTTGGATTCCTAGGGCCTCGCAATATTCATCGAAAGCCTGGAGGTGCTTCACGTCGTGGTACGGGACCCATGTGATGTCTCCTGTCGACCACTGGACCTCAAACTCCGCTTCTGTGCCCTTTCCCGAGTGTGATATCACTCTGTCCACGATCCATTCTCTTGGTTGCTCACCAAATCCAGGTAATTGGTGTGGTAGCCTTCCAGGGAATCTTCTGTCATCATTAGGTATGTGCGGTTTCAATAATGATGCATGAAATGCGTCGTTGATCCCCCTGGCTTTCAACTCGTTTGGCAATTCAAGTTTGTAGGTCGCCCCTGGTTCTATCACCTTCGTGATTTTGAACGGGCCCAAGTATTTTGGTATGAGTTTTCGTGCTCTTCCCTTGGGTGGTCTCAGATTCTTGGTGGATAGATACGCAAGATCTCCCTCTTTGAATGGTGCATCCCTTCGATGTTTGTTTGCATACTTCGTCTGCTGTACTCGCGCAGAGATTATGGCATCGTGGGCGGCCATGATGGCTTCCTTCATTCTCATTGCAAATTCTTGTACTCCAGGGTAATTGGAATCGCTTTCCCAGATTAATGAGCGTGGCATCCGTCCGTAGTTCAAGAAAAATGGTGAGAATCCGGTCGTATCAGATCGTGCCGTATTCATTGCTAATTCAATGGCTGGTAACTTTTGTACCCAGTCTTTTTGATCCGGTCGTACACATTGGCGGAGCATCTGGGTCATCGTGCGGTTTGCACGTTCAGTCGCTCCATCTGTTTGAGGGTGATAGGATGATGATAACCTCAATTCGGTGCATAGTAACTCGTGCAATCGTTTCCAGAATGTACTCGTAAAGAGGGTGTCCCTGTCACTAATGATTCGCTCGGGGAGTCCATGTAGTTTGTAGATGTTCTCAAAGATCACTTCTGCCATTTGTGCAGCACCATACGTTTGTACTGTTGGTGTCAGGTGGACCATCGATGTTAGTAAGTCGATTACCACACAGATCATATCAAACGATCCTAATCTGTTGGTCGATGCAGGTAGTGGGCCCACAAAATCGATTCCGATGTACTGCCAAGGTCGCCTGGGCACTTGTAGTGTCTTCAGGAGTCCCATGGGTTGTTGTGTGCTTGATTTACTCGTCGCGCACATCCCGCAAGATTTGCAGTATGCCGTTATGTCCTCTACCATCGATTTCCACCATACCTCCTCTTTGAGGTATTCTAGTGTCTTTTTGGTTCCTAGGTGAGCCAGAATTGAGTGTCCCTGCTCGATTACCATTTCCCTGACTTGTTTCTTTCCTATGAATACATCTGGTATACACAGGAGCCAGGTTCCTTCACGATCATAGAAGATCAGGCCGCCCATTTCCTTGAAATGGCGGTGATTGTTTGGATTTGCAACGATCTCCCTGAAGAAAGGGTCTTCCCCATATCGCCCTTTGATGCATTCGGGCATCGGAACCCCGAAATCCCCCATCGTGACTGCGATCGTCGGGATTTGTGGGTCCACAGACTTCCTAGGGTTACCCTGTGGTGTCTGCTTATCTCCGTAGGGTTTCATCATTCCATTCTCGGGTTCCTCATTGTTAGCATGTGTTGTCTTTGCAGGTTCTGGTACGATTTTGGTATCCACAGCCTTCGGAAACCTCCGTTCCGAAGGGTTTTCCTTTTGTCTCNTGGGGTTTTCGTCCCAGGGACTTGTGTGGTTTCTCTGCGAGACGGCTCGATCGTCTCTGCTCGAGTTCGATAATCACCACCGATCCAGTGTAGATCGGCATGTCCCCGTCTTCCCCGAGCTCTGGTAAGTCGTCGTTATCGCTGTTCTCATCCTGGACGTATTCTGACCTTGCACGAACCGTACCCATAGGCTCATCGCTGTAGATCCTCGACAATGCATCTGCCAGGGTGTTTGTTTCCCCAGGTATGTAGTTTATCTCATAGTTAAACTCGTTCAACACATCTACCCACCTGTGTTGCCTCGGCGACAGGTGTTTCTGCATTTTTATGTGTTCTAACCCCTTGTGGTCTGTACTGATGTAGAATTTTGCGCCATGTAACAGTTGTCGAAACCTTTTGAGGGATTCGACGATTGCTAGCAGCTCCTGCTCATGCACGGGGTAATTCTGTTGTGCAGAATTAAATTTTCCCGACCAAAAGGTGACTATCTTCGCCGTTTTGAGATCATCCCCTTAGCTGATATATCCACTGGCTCCAGTCATCGAAGCATCAGTTATCAGGTTGATTTTGGGTGCCCCCTTCGAATAGTCAAGTGTGGTACGTCTGTGGTCTCGAAACTTCTGTACTATTGACTTAATTTCCTCAAAGGCTCGCTGGTGCGTCTCTGTCCACCTCCAAATGCTGGTGCTTCCGGTTATGGGGGTTAGGACTGCCATGGGGATCCGGATCCCTTGGCAATCTGGTGCTAGGAATCCTACAGCACCCAGAAAGCTGCTCAGCAGTGTCTTGTTGGTGGGTACCTTCCAGTTTGCGATCTTATCGACTTTGTGGGGGTCCATGGCTATCCCTTCCTTATCAATGACATGTCCTAGGATTTTTAACTTTCGAGCGAAGAACTGCATCTTTTCTGCGCTCAGATAAAGCTTTTCTCGCCTCAAGACATCAAATACCATTCGTACGTGCTTCATATGATCTTCAATTGTGTCTGAATATATTATAATGTCGTCTAGGTATACGTCCATGAAGACCCCAATGTACGGCGCAAATATCTGGTTCATCAACGTTTGGTACGTCGCCGGGCCATTACAATCCCCTTGTTGGAGTACTAAACTTTCCATGGTCCCATCTGGTGTTGTAAACAATGTTTTCCAGACGTCTTCCGGCTCGATTCGTATCTGTTCATAGGCCTTGTTTCCATCAAGACCTGTCCAGTATACATGTCGCGCAACGTTTCTCAAGATCGTGTCGATATCTGGCAATGGCGACGCGAGCTTGTATGTATTCTCGTTCTCCGGACGTTTGTCAAACGTTGCACGCAATCGTAGTTGGCCATCTTCGCGAGGGGGTTTAGGAATCAAAAGAATAGGTATGGCATTTCGCCCTGTTGCTATTCTCCACCTTCCACTAGCTAAGTATCTGTCCTTTTTGGCTTGCCATAGCGTTTTTAACGCGTCTGGGCACTTGGCTGGCCTGTAGGGGTAGATCTTCTTGTCATCCATGAGTGGGATGTGGTGGTTTACGATCCGGAGAGGAGGAAGTTCCGTATGATCTGCATCTGCGCACAGGTCCGTCGCTTCTTTCCTCAGTTCCTTTCTTAATTTTTCTAACTCATCTTCTAGGACTTCTACTGCGGCTGATACGATCACCGAAGTCTCAATACCCTTGATGACTTCGGGTTCTGTCGATCCTATCACTATCCGGCTTGGGTTAAAGGCGATCGCAACCTTATGCTGGAATAGGAACGGTGTCCCCAAGATAGCGTCATAGTGATCAAGGTTTGCAATATCAAACCTTCGTTTCCCCTTTATTCCTTGGTATTCCAACTCAACCGTTGTGCAGCAATTGACTTTAGTGCGTGATCCGTGTACTGCCAGTTGTACAGGTAACGGTTTTGCTAAGATCTCACGCTCAAGTTGCAGCTGATCTACGATCGTGGTTGATAGGAAATCAGCCATGGATCCACTGTCCACAAGTGCTCGAATGGGTTTCCCATTGACGTGTATAGTGATCACGATCGTTTTAGGTATTTTTCTATTCAGATCTCATGTCCGCATCGCGTTTCTTTCTAACGCGTTTACTGTATTGTCAGGGTCTCCAATCATCGCAGTGCGTTTGGGTCGTTTGGTTGTTACTGCACCCAACATAACCTTCCGTCGCTGTCGAGATTGTTTCAGGTGTCGTCTCTGACGGTCCTGGTACGCATCTGCATCCTCTTCGCTGTCTAGGACTTGGTTTTCGTCCCTGACCTGCTCGAGTTTGGTTCCAATCTCGAAGGTGCGTTCGTTCAGCTCGTTTTCTGATACCCAAAATGAAATTCCTTCTTCTAGGATCGTAACCTGATAACCTCCGGGTACAGTGTCCACTTGTACTCGGGCGTCCGGTTCTGTACCTTCCAGCAAAGCGGCCGTCCTCATATGGAGCCATGAAGCCGTTCTGGGGACCCAGTCATCCCTGGATTCAATTTCCTGATGTTCTGTTATATCCAGGTGGGTCAGAGCTTCGTTGATATCGAAGCCTTCCCTTCTGATGTCTTCTTTGGTGATGATATAGGATTCTCCCGGCGAGTCTTCCCAATCTATCACTTCCAGGCAGTCTCCGAGGTCGATGATCTGAATACGATCATTCATTTCCTCGTTCGTTAGTCCTCCTTCCTCCTGGATCAGTGCGCCAATGATCTCGATGTAATTGACATCGTGTATCTCCAGAGAGGCATCATCATCAGGATCCTCCATGTCTGTTTCCAGGTGTTCAGGGTCAAATTGAGCTGATGCTACCCCCACCTCTGTGTCCCTGGCCTTCTTTGCCAGTTTTTCGATATTGTTGAATCGTATTGACCCGGCTTGGATGGTGGGTGCTTTCGCTGTCTTCCGTTTGGGGCAGTTGCGACTCTCATGACCTGTTTCTTTGCAGTTGAAGCATTTGCCTTCTGCACGAAGGCGATCACGCTCCTCTTTGCTCAGTTTGTTAGGTCTGGGTGGTTTCTGCTCTTTAGGACGATTCTGGTGGGTCTTTTCCTTCGTTTCGGTCGAAGATTTCGAAGGGTTATTTCCTTTCTGACCATTGTGATGTTGTTCCGCAGGTTTTATCGGTTCTGGGCCAGTGGTACGGCTCTGGAATCGTCCCCAGGTTCGTCCATGCCTTCCTGTGAAGGCCTTCTCTTCCCGACATTTAGCTTCCATAGCATTCTCTTTTCTGGTAGCGTATTTTACCAGAGTCGAGAGCTTGGTGACTTCAGGATTCTTCCCTTTCTCAATCAGGTATAATCGAAGATACTGATGAATTCCTCCCCAGAAGATCTGAGTCAATTGCATGTCCGTGATATCAGCAAACCGTGCCGCAAGGGTTTCAAGATCTCGAATGAAATCCCGGACTTTCGAGGTCCCTTGCTGAGCTCCCATGAGCTGTTCACGCAACATCTCCTTGAAATCAGTCGGGAAGCAATAATTGAATAAAGCTGCGTATAATTTCTTCATTGTCCACTTGTGGACCTCGGTCGCGATGTGTTTCATAAAGAATTTAGCAGCCTGGCCGCTCATGAAAGGTTTGACGACTCGCAGAGCGAGTTTATCATCGATTCCATTCAATTCTAACCATGTATCTACATCATAGACCCGTTGATCGAAGATCTCCAAGTCCGGCTTCCCTTGCCACACAAAAGGGGGTTTAATCTTCACCCCTGAAAGAACCTTCTTAAGTCTTCGTTTCTCCTTAAGGTATTTCTTCTTTTTCCTCTTTTCTGAAGCCTTCTTACGTTTCTTGTCCTTTCCAGAGTCAGAATCATTGCTAGATTCGCTCGAAGTGGAAGACTCACCATCGGAGTCATCATCAGAGGAAGAGGACAAGGAGAGGGGAGAGGGAGGCAAAGAATGGTCGCTAGTTGGGGGGGAAGATGGTGGAGAATCATCCTCATCTTCTGAGGAGTCCACTGGTGCGTGTCTTCTTCTTGCTGAGTTGAAGAATACGCCGTCGGGCATCTGGGAACGCTCCCTTCTGAAGCTAGAGGCCAGTTTCCTTCTGGAGGGCTTGGGATCCGCCCTCCGAACCTTAGGAGCCCCCTTGGGTTCTTCAGGCTGGCAGCTGGCGAACCGTTTGAGGAAGGAACGTTGTTCCTCATCCCTTGGTACGTTTTTGCCCTTTTCTTCCTTGGTAAATCGTTTCTTTTTAGGTTTCTTCTTATCCTGCCCAGCGCGACTCGCCGAGGGTTCTGATTCCTTCAAGGAGGGTCCAGCCTTGGGCGGGCCTTCGATTTCACTTTCGACTTCGACGATCAAGGCCCCAAGATGGATTGGGGAAGTTCTTTGAGAGCTCTGTGAACTTCCTTCCCTTCTGGATCTTCCTTGCTCGGCCAGGTAGGTGGTTCTGGAATTCTCAATGGCCTCCTGAAGCTGATAAGCTTCCTCGGCTTCTGAATCAGACCAGCTTTCAAAGGTCTCGAAAGTTTCTTGTTTTATTTTGGTAAGTACCTCCTGGAACATACGGTAGTCTACAGGGTCAAGATTTGGAAGCATGGGGATCATTGTGTTGATCCCCCATGTTCTGGTACTAGGTGTGTCATCCTCCTCCTCTCCCTTATCTTCCTTCTTGATGTCAAACCAGTTGGGGAAGTATTTGGCGTAGGAGAGGGGTTGTTGGATGATTGGGATGGGGGAGACCTTGTATTTGGCCTTCCGCCATTTCTTTGTGTCCTCATCACCGATTTCGTCGGTGTCAGACACGCTAGACGTCGCAGTGGATGCGCTGTCTGTGTCGGAGAAGAGCGCCGCCGAGTCTTCGCTCGGTCGCTCATTTCTCGGGGGTGCAGCAACAGGTGCGCTTCCCTCAGCAGGTTTCGCAGCACGTTCTCTTGTGCGCGGGTTCTGCTGGTCCCCAAAGGTAACGGTCTTGCCTTTGACAGCTTGACTATAGCTGTTACGGGTCTTGAGACCTCCGCTGGTGGCGGTATCGAATCCCGATACGCCCCATTTGGTAGCGAGGTCGCGTTCGGAGGCAGGTGGCTGGCGTCGACGAGGTATGGATTCCCCGGTTAGTAATCGCTCCACTGCTAACTCCTCACCGTCCAAGTTACCGTACCTAAGGGCTTCAAGGTCAATTCCTACCGCGGCCATCTCCTTATCGAGCATTTGGGGCTCGATATCTTCGTCGGAGGTCCGGGAGGGGCGGTTGGCCTTGTTTGCATGCATGGTGAGTCTGTACAGTTGTTTTTGTATTAGTTTTTAATTGCGCAGAATATATAGACGTGAAGGGTGATCAATCCGACACGTATGGATCATGATAATAGGGGGGAAAATGGAAAAAATAACACTCAAAAAATGTGAGCAAACACGGCGTCTGCAAACGGAGAATTTCGGCTAAGTGTGAGGTTACCCGATTAGGCAGGAGGGCGCGTTTGACACGGGGGTTGTGTATTGGGAGAATTGAGAGAAGTCTTCGAGTTCAGAGGGTAAGTGAGTGGTGTAAAGATAGATTTCGAAGCTTAGAGTCATAGGGACTCGTAGGTAGGACTTATATACATGTAGATACTGAGCCACTCGGGCTCCCGGGACATTGTAGACTACGGATATGAGTAATGGACAAGAGAATTGGAACATACGAGAAGTACAAGACATTAGAAGGAGAGAACTAGACTACTGAGTACCTGAGGGGAGTGGCTCACTGTGGGAGAAGTGAGCGGGAACTCGTCGGGCGTTGGCATCGACGAGTTTCACTAAGTCCACACATCAGTCTTTGGATATCATGGGGTCGGCGCGTGGACGCTTGGACTTAGTATTTGCGAATAGAATTACTATACATGGACGGTGTCGTATACGATGTATCAAACCGGGTGAATAACCAGAGGGAGTGAACAGCACAGTGCTATTAGAGCAGGGTAAGTATCTCACATCCTGTGGGTTGTCCTTGGAACACTACGACGCAAGAAGATAAAAACATGAGATCTAATTCTTCAACCGCTTTTGCCTACGTATGCACCACAAAATAGAACCCAGATGAGCTCAAATGTCCTCGCATTTCCCGAAACAATCCCATCAGGCTTTAAGATCGCAAGCCACTCGGAAGCCACCGCCTACTCGGCCAACATTCCGGTTCAGACTCAGGACTTACCTCTCTTTGATGCAGGGGGCCCCATCGTTTCGGGACCCGCTGTAACGAAACGGTTCAGAAGTGTTCGCTTGGATGTAGTCCTTGATCTTGGTTTGTGTCGTTCAAAAGGAAGTCCAAGCTGGTGGCGTGACGAAGGGAAGCTGGTGATGGAGGGTGATTCCGGTGAGTACGTCCCATCACCTCACATGTCTACAGTCAACCTCACAAAGTATACTAGCACGCTACTAGACTTGATCGATTGATCGCGCGCCGTGGTAGGACCTATTTTTTTTCGACGATCTGCTGCGCTGACTCGAACTTGTCAGCTGGGACTAGTGTCCATTCAGTAAATTGATTCACAGCCGGCTCCTATAAAGCGCAACACCAAGAAATTGGAGGAGCGAGCTGCCCAAGCCTCGTCCACGCAACTTATTGACGTCGTTGGTGTACTGCTGACTACCAATACCCGTTCGGTGTAGCGATGACAATGTGACTGGGTGAACGACGTTTGAGATTGTATCATTCTGGACCAACGACAACTATTTAGGACAGAGTCCATCTGAAGCTGCATAAAGCCAATACAATTACTGCGACCATCCTTACAACAATGTAGTTCAACAGAGCCTGTTACTATCTTGACCAATTTCTACTACAAGAGGGTACTCCTGGATACCGTCCTCATGGAACCTGCATATGTCAACGTCGCCTGAACCTTCTATGGTGCAAGCCACCTAGACGCCGATAAAAGTGTACAGTGGCCAATTCGGCCAACCAACGACACATCTTAAGCGCTCAGCCTGGAAGTGGGCTTTGAGGGAGGAGGGATAATATTCTGCATGAAAATAATGTCTACAGCTTCAGAAAGCTCTTCAACTGTATGTTGCGCCTCTAAAAGAAAGCAGAGTTGAGATTGAGATAACTTCACAATGAATGATTTGACCCGGAAGCTTAACATTAGTTAGACGCCAAACTTCCAAATATGGATAAAGCATACCCATATATGGGCTTTTACATAAGCTGGCCAATTCTGAAACTCGTGAGAATTAATAAGTCAGTCAATTTTGCAGATAATAACAATCGCTCTAGCCAATCGATGCAGCTCGCCAAACAAATGCGATTGGCAAGAGCGATAAGAAATTGGGGAAAATCTGGTAGAGCCATAACATTCCCATCAATCGTGTACACTTTTGGCGGTGTCTAGGTGGCTTGCACCATATGTCAGCCTCTTCACCATGGTCAAGGGGTGCGCCTATGTTGGCGACTATGTTGAAGGATCTGATCTGATCCGCGAAACGGAAGCAGGAACTCCATACAGAGGGACCATTCCTAGACACAGAGTATTCACCAGGAGCATTACTCCTTGGGAGGTCGACTGAGCGAAGTCTCAGGATGAATCGAGTGATCAATAATCGCAGATAACCCTATGGATCAAATTCATGTTGATCAATGTCCCGACTGCCGATGGTCATCATTGCCTTGATTTTGATTACATACCGTATCTATAAAATACTCGAAAAAGTAGAAATTCCTTGTTGTAGGGTTCTACGGAGTGAATCACATATCGTCAATGATGAGATCATGAGGTCTCTCGCGCAACTTATTACTGTAAGGAAAAATGCGCTCAAAGTGAAGGCATCGATTGTGGCCAATGCTCTTCGAAAGCCATTCAGCACGATTTGCGGAATGCAGGAGAAGACCACTTTGAGATTAGTCGACTCACAAGAAATATACTACTCCTATTGCCAATGAAGGTGAGACGGTGAGCCGGATCGAACTGGGTCATAGACTACATACCATTCTCGAGCATCAAACGAGATAGCTGTCGACAAATCGTTATCCCTGGAGTCACCTGGGGCGTTCGGCAGGTTTTGACTATTGTGAGGATGACCATCATTATCTCCCCTAGAATAGCCGATGGCAAGCAAAGAACTTATGGTACAATTGAGCAGGATGAACCGAAAAATGATATTATTGCTGAGATACTCACATCTAGGTCAAAGTCAGAGGGGGATCAATCTCCACACGTTTCAAAATTTGTCCCAGGGAGAGCACATACGCAGGAAGGATAATCAAGGAAGGCTTCATCGCTATACGGTGAGCCTCATAAGCGTGATCATGGATGGGTAGTGCTTACTAGTCCAATGCCAGCAATGCCTAATCCGAGTACACCCACAGGAAGCGCAACATACCAATTCTTGCCCCATACTACATAGATACGTAGTATATGAAATACTGAAAAGGGTGCTCAGACAGTACAGATTGGTTGGTGGGGTAGATGTGACTCACACCAAATAGAGATGGAGGCGAGAAACCCGAAGATGATGATGATCATCAAGAAGGTAGCAACAACCTAGGATAATATAGACGAATCAGTATTTGACGTCGTTTCCAATTCACTTACTCCACGCAATTGTGGGGGGTACTGCACGTGCCTTATAGTTGTATTCCTGATTGTCCCATACGGTGAACGCCATGATTGAATAGGCGATATATAAGACTTTCCCGATCAGGGTGCAATACCGGATGAGGAGGAACATGGCAGTCACGCCAGAAAACTTTCTTCTCCATACGAGCTAAACCTCAGCAGAGAAGGTGAGAAGGTGGTCGTAGACCAGCAAAGCTAACGGTCGCCGAACACCATCGCGTCAAAGGCCAATCCGATCCCATTTTGAGGGTACTGGACGCACCGAGAGATGATACTGCGACGATGAGCTCGCTGATTAAGGTCCTACGTTAGTGATACCGAAGTCGCAGCGATGGAAAGCTTTCGTACGGGTAATAACCAAAGGTGGCAGGATTTATAGATGTAGCAGTAGACATTGTGGTTACTCAGAGGAGAAAGGCTGTTGGGTGAGGTGTAGTAAGTTCAGTTCAGGTTGATTACGAGTAATTTATACACCCATCGATTACAGCCTTACAGGCTACACAACGGATCCATTTCAGGTTGCTCCCTGTAGCGACTTTGATTGTTCAGGTGAAACTGCTGAATGTCTACATCGAACCAGCATCCGATGATTGTGCACAACACCTGCCTGATATGGGGGTCAGCAAAGGGTCTCACAGCGTTATAGAGAATGATGACGAACTTGGGGTAAACCTTCAACCTGAACTCGGACGATAACCTCCAACAGACACGGTTTGTGGCATGATTGCTCGTGTTCGGCTTTGGTCAGGAGCATAGTACCGCCAAGCAGTCAAAGGCACAGCAATCCGTGGGTTTCAGGCCTTGCCACACTCGACTGATCTACCAGAAAGCTGTGTTGAAACTGCAAGCCACCGTTCGTAATATGACTGAAATGATACCTTTGTCATGATGCGTCATCCAGGCATAAGGCATACTACTTAGAGGTGAGTATGGTTGTTCTAGACGGAGAGACAAAGTGTTGGCTATATTGACAGTGTAATGGTACCGAACGTAGATGTAATACGCACCTCACTTTATTCAGCATAGGACCGTGCGCGGGGAGTTTGAGTGTTGAAAGACGCAGAAATGTCCTAGAGTAAGGGACCGGAGATGCCAATACTGTGAGACACGTACAATCTGCTGGTACTCTCCAATTCTGCTCCTCGCACAGCTCACAGGTCAGTTCATGAGAGTCTCGTGGCCCCGCAACAAAAGATCGTAGAATAACTCCAGAGTTCCTATCCAGAGGCTCCGAATTGCGGCGCTTTCCTTGTTCGTCCATGGTTCACTTGGGATATGTTCCAGTTCGAATCCGCACAAAAGATAACGCACTGCCAAAGACGTCGAGTTTCACGTTTGTCGTCCAAGTCTAAAAAATCCGTGGGACATACCAGCCGAGATATCAGGAATAGACAGCAACTTGAAAATCGAAAGTGTCGTCGCGACAAGTAAGGGATAGTGAGAGAAGAGGGGTTCAATGTTAAGGCGACATTGATTCGAGAGCCGAGAGTATCAGCTACGGCCGCAAATACATTGAGGACTCTCCTCCAGCCGCCTGAGACCATTGACCCGTCTCAAGATCTACTCCGATGATGCCGATGATTGTGGATCGATGTTGGATCGATGTCCTCGACAAACAAGTTCGCAATCATATCCTTGTGCCACTTTCTTCGAGATGTTTGCAGCAATACACAACACTCACTCATGTTCGACAATCACTGGCACTGGTGGGTGGCAAGATTCGTGCAGTGTCTGATGATCATGAACGAGGTTTTCGCAACAGCTGTCGGGAATGGATCACAAGTAGCCTTGTTGGCTGATGGATGTGGTGATATTGATGCACGGATAGCGTGATAACAGTGACACTGGCAACAGCTAGAGTCTCAAAATAATGACTATCCACGGAGAACCGACAGTACTGACTGACAATTCTTATATATCCCTCGCGTTATCCTCACCCACCCTGATAGCCCTCACCACACCTCGCCCTCACCGATACCTTCACCCACATACAACCCACATAAGAGATGCCGCCAGATAGTCTTGCCAATATCGAAGGGAAATAGAATATGCAATATATGACCCGAGAGGTTCAACGAATAAATTGGGGTATGAGCGCATGAGAGTTGGTGCAGTGGGGGATTGCCAGTGATTGAACGCATATGCCGGAGTCTGAATTGAAACGCGTCCACGTACGCAAACACAGCCATACAGACGCGTCGCGTCGTCTTGGGAGACGATATCAAACACCCTTGGGCCTCGACTCCATTATTCATCATCACACTCAGCTTGGGCAGGGAAGGAGAATGTATTCCGCATACTAAACGCTTCGCAATTGTGATCAAAGCTCTCATTCCACTCAGTACGACTCAGGGATACTCAGCCTGACTGTGATCAGCGCTCAAATTGAACCCGAGGACACTTCATCAGTACCCAAATACCAGTTCCTACTTGCGCGTCCGCATACATTATGCTACTTCTCCTCCGTTCACCACCACAAAGCATCTCAAATAAACGGCTACTTCAAAACTCTGAATAGCACCTCTGATTCCACTGAGTGACATTGACTCCGGGACGCTGAGCAAGGCTGAATAGCTGTAAATCTCCAGGACCTCAGCTTCCAATCGTCCTCGTCGACCGAGATCCAACTTATTCTATCAGGACAGCTGGTGCGTCTACTATGTTAGTATCCGTCATTATCTGGACTCACTTCTTCACCCAGGCTCTGATATTGCCACTCCTTGTGGACTCACTTCGACATGCTCCATACCTGCTGGACTAGATACCGACCAATTAATCAGCTTCAATAGATGACCTATTTACCTGTGATGCCTCTCCCGACGAACCTTTCATCCTGTCCGCGGAGAATTGGCAGACCGAGCACCACGACTATTACGAGGCCCCTCAAATGCAGACCCTTTGAATCTGGAGGACGAGCTTCTGGATGACTGTGACTCAAAACCGCTGGCTCTCGTATCTTTCAAGAATAAGAAACGGTGTTCGTCTCTTGAGTATCGCAATACATGCTCTCGAGAACTACGAAGGCGGAGGTCCGTCGCATGCACCTGCCAGTAATTATCATTACTCCTCCAAGCCGGACGAAAAGGTAAGCCGAAAATGACTTGTATCTACGTGAGTCCAAGCTTGGTTCTTACTATCCACAGGTACCAAATCGCACAATTCAGGAAGTAAGGAAATTCTTGAAACACCACGGTGTTCAACCCCTTATCAAACAAGGCAAGGTCGAGCGCCGATGTCAATGCCCAAGCCACTTCTTGAATGGGGACTATATTGAGTGGTGTATGACGATGTAGCATAAGACAGTCCGTGGATAGATCGTTTACTACGTTTTCAGTCAGGTTTAGAAAGTCCGACTGTGGTATAGACTTGCCAGACAATATGATACATTTTCCTCCTTATCAAATGAGATGCGTGTTCCGACTCACTGGCACGGAAGTGTGATGGTTGACTTCATGAGCTCAATCTCTCGAACCATTGACAGCCTCAACCCTGCGCGTTAATACTTGTCAGACAGTTGAAGTGCTGGCACTATCTATTGAGTAAGCAACCTCCGAATCCATGGTCATATTGCAAAATGGCCCAACGTGCTGACGATGGAAGGTGCGTGCTCATTCTAGATGACCGCCGTTCACGCCATCATTGACCAAGCTGTCCTAGGTTAAGCCGAAATCTCGGGACACAGAGGGTGGCTTTCTATTGCCTCACCCTCCGAGTCTGCTCATCGTCCTGCAGTCTTTCGAGTCTGATCACTCAATCCTCCGGGTAGAGGATGTCATCGAAACCGTCACTTTCATCATATATGAGCATAGTCCATGAGTCCGAGCCAGAAACCCACTGGGAGACAAAATGTGTGACCAGGCGATGGATGTGAGGGCACATGGTCAGCCTCTGGTACAGATAGAAGATGATAAATCGTCGTTTGTAAGTTTGGTCCACATCGGAACCGAATAACACGATCGACCGTCCTTGAAAGAGTCTTCTGTGGATGGTCTTCCCATTGCGGTAAACCCTTTTCCATTTTCGTGAAAGTGTTGACGAGTTGCGAACAGAGGGTCAGCCTCCCTTGAAGACGATAAAAGCCGGTTAGAATCGCTGACAACCACAACCACAACTTCCCCTCCTACCTCCACCATCACCGTCATCACTACTCTCCCCTTTCCGACCCTCTCATCCCTGTTTCTCTTGACCTGAGGGGGGGCCCACAAGTTTCCATGGCCCTGGTGCGGCCTTTACGTTGGCCCCTTGGGATAAGTACCTGCAAGATATGGGAAACTAACAGCACCAAACCTCAAGCTTTCCTCAAGACCGACTCCTTGGGCCCCATGTTCCCATTTGCAAGACACAGTTAGTTCTCCTCTCTTCCCTTTCCACAAACATTGTACTCATGGCGATGTTACCTCTTCCTTCCACAGCAAGTAGCCCGGGCACCTTAACATCCGACTACACACATCAAACGGATGCCCCGGTGAATTCAGGTGAGTCGTTTCTTTTCCCGAGGGTGGGCTACGATGACAGCAGCGGCCACTGGCACTGTTGTCAACATAGTCCGGGTGCGACCTTTTCGTGGTCCTCGGGATAAGTACCCGCAAGGGGAAACCAGCTGCACCGAATTTTCTTATGTCTTTGCATTCTTGGCTGACTCTTCAAGTTCACGATGCTGGTTTATGGACATTGCTGTGTAATATAGGTAATATGTTAATGCTAGTGTCTCTGTTCGCGAATATATGGGTTGCCCGAAATACTCACAAAATACATGGTGAGCGTGATGACCGGGTTCCAACATTAAAAATGAGTTCAGGTGCATGATCTCGATTCCCACTGTCGTTGGATTAGAGAGAGCCGTGCCGCTCAGGCTCGTTAGACCGCCAACGATGCGTCCCACTATTCAGAGGATACCACGATGCTCGTGCCGACATGTCAACAGAACGGGGCCTATGCTGAGAATGTCCTCTCATAGCCTGTTACTCCCCAGTTACAACAGAGTGTGGCACTCGGAGAACAACGCAAGCCGTACGGTGATTGGAACTGACGTTTTTCGTACCATTCCGATCACGATTTGGACAGATCATAAGAGGTCATGCTGTTCACACGAGATATTGGTAGACATAGAGAGAGGGAGATATACGATTGCACGAATCACGCAACGACAACAGATATGCCCTTAAAGTAGCAAGACATCCACCGGCATCTCATCACCTTCACCGCCCTCAACACTTTCACTAATCCTTCCTCCCTTCACCGTCCTACCCCCTTGGCCACCCTCTCCCGTCCGCTTTCTCCCTTTGGCCCACATGCACAGCGGCGGTATTCCAGCGGTCCCTAGAGAAGATCAGGAGAACGTTCTGAAAAGGTAAAGACACCCAAGCAAATCTCCCGAGGGTAATTGCCAGACAACAACCTGATGATACCAGAGAGAAAAGAATAGAAAGGGGCTGCTCAACTTTCCCAAACCCGTCCGCCAAAAATCGTTGTCATCCTATCTCGGAATGATTGTGGAAATACAATGCCAATTTTGGTGAGTCTTCCTGGTAGAGGTCTTGTCAAGAACTCTTATATGTTACGGCGGAAAACATGCTGCAGGCATGTGCAAGTTTGGGAGCTTCCTACGTTTTCTCCGTCGTAACAAAGAGGAAATCTTGACTGGAACTCGAACAGAAACAACGCATATAAATGCCCAGAAAGGGCAGCATATCTCCATGATCGTCCCAAGGCCAGGTTGACAACGATATTTGACGGAGCCTTGAGAGAGAAGGTTGACCAATCTTGATATCCTGTCCGCTCCGATATAATCAGTGCGATATCTATCTAATACCTCCAGGAAAGTTTGAAATGAATGGCTTTCGCTTAGAACCTTCTCCTGATCGTATCTTGTGAAGGATGGTGCACCGCCGCTGTACCCGGTAGCCAAAAAGCGAAAGTAAGGACGCCTCTGGGGATATCTTGGTGCTGGGTGATGACGGCGTGGCACTTGGTTCTACAGAAAGGTGTGAGTTTTACCTATGAGTATGAATGAGAAATGGCACGTACACGGTGTGAGCAGGTAGCCGTTGAGTGACTCGTACGTTGGGAAAACCATCCGGGAATGCCTTCAACATCGAGATAAAAATGCTTAGACAATGGAGTACGAGAGATAAACGAGCGTAGCGTACCTGATCATGGGGCTCATTGACCGAGGATAGGCTGCTATAAGGAAAAAGAGACGACGTAGAGGCTAGACAAAAGAAAAATGGGCACAGAGAGAAAATCGAGACCAAATGCGAAAAAGGCGAGACGGGAAAAAATACGAGACACAAAACGAGAGAAAAATGAGAGAAAAGGAATCGAAAAAATACAGGCGACGAGATGACGGAAGAGGAAGTGGAGAGACGAACATCACGAGAGACCAGAAATTAGCGAGTCAACCAAAAACCCAAAGGAGAAAAGAGAAGACATGAACCCAAATGAAAAAGAGATCCGAGGGATATAAAAATCGATAAATTGAATGAAGAGTAGGAAACCGAGACCCAAAACGCAATCTGCCGCGAATTATTGTCGCCATCCGAAGGTGGATAGAGATGCTGGAGAAGGGCGGCGACACGACGAGACAGAAAAAAGGATGAAACAACAACTCCAGGGCAACGCACAATCCAACAAGGAGGGCCCCCGAAGGATATGCTCCATCCCGATACGCCCTGACGGGCCCTGTCAGGAGATACCAAGATTCGCCACTTACGGATAGTATGCATTATATCGAATATATGCTGATATCGTGTCATCGCCCTTCAGAGATTCGTAAAATGACACTTCCGGAAAAATCGAAAGACGAAAGAGTTAACGCTGTCCTTATATGCTAGCGATGTGTACCTCAGAGGCGACGGGTCTGCTGAAGAGACGTCGAGTCAGTATGAGAACATGAGTACGGTGATACCCAACTCACCCGATTGATTGAGGAATCGGACTCTGGGAATTATTGGTTTAATTGAATTGTTGCACATCCTCGAGCACGTCGATGATGAAGAGTAGTGCTTCCCGATCAGAGACCGGGGTATTTGACTCAACCGGAGGTTCTTCATTAGGTTCTTCCTCTTCGGCGACGTTGAGTGATGCAATTTGATTTGCCAACTCTTCAAGACGTTGAGCTTCCGGGTCGATGTGGTCTTCAACGAGTCTGACCTTCTTTGCACGACGGGGAACAGTTGCGTCCTTGTTGCGAGCAGAGGTAGTTGGACGAGTGTAAGGGGTGTAGGCAACATGCTTCCGGTCCTCCTTCGCCTTGTCGGAACGACCAACAGCGGAGGCATAGTATGTCTCGACGTCCTCGAAGTCGGGGAGGTCACAAGAATCGTCCCCAAGGTCGATTGAGCTCAAGAAAGAGTCGACAGCAGTGGTATCGCCAACAGGGAGAGGCGCTGCGTCAGGCAAGGAAGATAGCATGGGTTCGCCGCCAGAATTGTCGCAAGCATTCGTGACAGTAGGAGGGGACATCGCTGGCGGAATGGGACTGGGTTCTGATTGAGGTAGTGGAGGATTGGATTGCAAAGGAGGGGCAACGATGGTGACAGGAGTGATAGTCAATGTCGAAAACTTGGTGACCAAACGGCCCTTGCTGCCACGAGACGGACCACCATTGATAAATTGCTCAAGGCCAGCCAAGGGATTGCGTGGTTGGCGCGAGCGAGAAGGGGCAGTGTTCTCACGACTATATGGAACAGCTCGGAAGGAGGGTGAAGGTTTTTTCGCAATCCGAATTACACCCCTAGGGGTAGCCCATTCTCTGCTGCTGCCAGATAGCGGACTGGATGCCAAATTTAGTGCATGGGTCTCCATACTGATTTCGCCGTCGCCGAGGAATGGCTCGATATCGCCCGAGAGAAAGAGCATAGTCACATCGACGAGTTCGTTCAAGTCTTCATCCACATCCATCAATGAAGCCTCGCCTGAAATTTCTTCGGTCTCCAGAGTGAGTTGTGACGTGAATTGTTCGCAAAGCGCGTCTTGACCCCAGTCCTCTTGGGCCTTTGGGCTGTTGCAGTGCAAGATGTAGTCTAGGTCCGAGGTGTCGTCGTCGTGGTGCATTGGAACATCATTGACCAGAGTTTCGGCAGAGTTCCAAGAGAAGACGGAAGCGCTGTCGTCCGTAACAGCGTCGTAATAGATCGGCTGGGTGTCAAGGACCATTGGCTGCAGAAGGTATTAGAGTCCGCCGACCCGTGCGCGAAGAGGAACGAACAAACCTCAAAGGGTGTGTTGAGATCAAATTCAATGACTCCCTCGCGCCTTCCTCGTATAGCTACAGGTTCGTCTGGAGGGAACAGTTCATCGGCGACCTGGCGGTTTCTGGCTTCACGCTCGGAGTCCGAAGAAGGTGCAGATCCCCGCTCGAAGAAACCGCAGACTTTGTCCTTGACATTTTCGTATGTACTACGTAATTTGGATTGTGAATTTTGGGAGGATTCACTTTCGGGTGTGCGACGAGGCCAGCCAGAGTCCGCGTTGGCTTGAGCTTCGGCGAGATTGAACGGCTTTCGAGCACCAGTGAAGGCTTTGGGACGAGGATGGAAACCAGATTTTACAGGCATTGTGTATGATATACAGGAAATTGAAGATTATGAGGGGGTATAAAGGGGTATATGTGGTATATGGTATGAGGGGTATAATGGCGAGGGTGGGGGATATGAACACGAAAGTTGCTATAAAGTGGAAGGAGTTGATTGGGCGGTTAATGAGTGCGGTCATCGGAGTCTGAAACTAAACGCGTCACAAACACAGCCACACAAACGAGACGCGTCTCAGATAGACGCCCATTCTCGATATGGAAACGATATCAAACTCCCTCGGCTCCCTCGACCGTTGATCATCGCACTCTTTGGCCACCACAGGTAGCAAGGAGAGAGTATTCTGCAGACTATGGGCTTCGAAATCGCGAACAAGGCTCTCGTTCAACTCAGCATGACTCAAACCTATGATAAGCGCTCAAATCGGACCCGAGAATACTTGATAATCGATACCCAGATATCCGTTCTCTCTCACTCGTGCGTGCGCATCCACTGTGCTGCTTTTCCTACGTTCGCCACGACAGGTAAGCAAACAACATCTCAAATAACATTTGCTTGCTTCAGAAATCTGAACAAACCCCCCGTTTGAACCCAGTGATATTGACTCCGGGCGCTGAGCAAGTACACAAAGACTACAAATAGCAGTATATCTCCGACCGCAGAAGTTCCCATCGACATCGTCGACCGAGATCCGACTTGTTCTATCAGAACGACTGGTGCGTGCACTATATTCTGTGACAAAATTTGCGTTGACGCCTTCACTCAGGCTCTGATACCACCGCCTCTTGTAGACTCACTTTGGCAATTATGATCGATACCTACTTGACTAGGGGCCGACCGATTCCTCGCATATCGTCCTCAACAGATGACCTTTTTACCTGTGGGGCCTCTCTCGATGAACCTTTCATCCTTTCCTCCGGGAATTGGCAACCGGGAGACCCCAACCAAGCACCACGACTATTAAAAGCCCTCTTAAGAACAGACCCTTTGAATCTGGAAGACGAGCTTCCGAATGACTGTGACCCGAAACCGTTAGCCCTCGTAGCTTCCGAGAATAAGAAACGGCGCTCGTCACTGAGTATCGCGATAAATGCTCTAGAGAATTACGAAGGCGGATTTCCAGCGCGTGCACCAACTGGTAATTATCATTACTCCTCCAAGCCGGACGAAAAGGTCAGCCGAAATGACTTGCAACTGCATCTGCGCGGGACCAAGCTCGATTCTCACTATCCACAGGTGCCAAATAACGCAATCAAGGAAGTTCTTGAAGGCCCACATGGCGTTCAACCTCTTATTAAACAAGGCAAGGTCGAGTTGCAATCACAATTATTCGATCTGCGCGAGACCAATGATGTACGTTTAGTTTGATCCCCCTACTCCATCTAATTGGGAATCCTGGTCCTCAATCTGTTCTTTCAGACAAATGAACTCTATCCCACAGGAAACATTACACTTGTTCATATCCACACATCCTCCAATCCAAACTTGCTCGAACAAAAGGTCGTCATGATCTCCCGTGCCCCCGACATCCTGCGGGTTGGAGACGACGATTCCGAAGGTGACGATATGGAAGAAGACATGTACACCGCCGTCGAATCCGAAGGCGACATGGCCGAGATCGAGGAACCCGAAGTCCCTGAGCCCGACGATGACCAACCCATGGGTGACGAGCCCAAGGACGATGAATCTGACGGGTCTGAATTCGATAGGAGGAATGACAGTATGGAAGAGATATACAATCCTAAGGCGATGTCGGACAATCTTCGTCAGGGCGAGACCCTCTACCTTCCACCGAACTGGGAGCTTCAGGGGCGCGTCAAAGCAAATGACAATGCCAAGGGGCCCGCTCGCCATGGATGGGTCGCCATCGCCACTTGGAGTATCAAACTCAAAGCACCGCTCTCATCGACGCAGCTGTGACAGAGGACCAGATGCCGATGGCAATGCTCCAGCCGCTTCGTGAAAGGGGATTATATCGAGTAGAGTATGATGGAGTACCATAAGACGGTTCGTAGATGGATCATTTAATACGTTTGCAGTAAGGTTCAGAAAGTCAGACGGTGATATCGACTTTCCGGATAATATGATACATTTTCTTCCTTTGTCCGTATTAAATGGCATCTGTGATCGGACCCACTGGTACGGAAGCGTAACTATCGACTTCACAAGTTCAGCCTCGAACCTCAGCCTCCTCTGTCTTCGTATTTGTCACATGTTCGAAGTGCTGGCTCTATCTCATGCATGGGTAACCTCCGGGCCCATGGTTTTATTGCAAAAAGGCCTGGAGTGCCGACGACCTAGTGAAGGTATGCATTCATTGTGGATGACCCTCGCTCACGCCACCATCGAACAATCTGTCCTAAGTTGAACTGAAATATCAGAGGGCAGAGGCTGGCTTTGTATTTCCGCACCTTCTGAGCCATGGCCCTACAATCCTTCAGGTCTTGCGATTCAAGCCTTCGGACAGAGGGTGTCAACGAGGCTACTCTTGAAATCTGGTCTCAGTATCGTACATGAGTCGTGAACCCGCTCGGAAACAAAACGTGAGGTTATGCATACGAGGGTACACGGTCAGCCTCTGATACAAGTAGTAGATGATGAATCATAGTTCGTGAGTCCGGCCCACCGTGGAATATCGGAACCGAACAAAACGATCGACTATCCTTGAGGAGTCTTCGATTGAAGGTCTTCCCATTGTGGTAAACATCTTTCCATTTTTGCGAAAGTGCTGACGAGTTGTGAACAGAGGGTCAGCCTCCCTTGAAGAGGATAAAAGCCCCTTCAAACCGCTGACGACCACAACTCCATCTTCCCCTCCTACCTCCACCATCACATCACTACTCTCCCCTTTCCGACCCTCTCATCCCTGTTTCTCTTGACCTGAGGGGGGGCCCACAAGTTTCCATGGCCCTGGTGCGGCCTTTACGTTGGCCCCTTGGGATAAGTACCTGCAAGATATGGGAAACTAACAGCACCAAACCTCAAGCTTACCTCAAGACCGACTCCTTGGGCCCCATGTTCCCATTTGCAAGACACAGTTAGTTCTTCTCTTTCCCTTCCACAAATATTGTACTCATCGTGATGTAACCTCTTCCTTCCACAAATATTGTACTCATCGTGATGTAACCTCTTCCTTCCACAGTCAGTAGCCCGGGCACCTTAACATTCGACTACACACATCAAGCGGACGCCCCGGTGAATTCAGGTGAGTCGTCTCTTTTCCCGAGGGTGGGCTACGATGACAGCAGCGGCCAATGGCACTACTGTTAACGTAGTCCGGGTGCGACCTTTTCGTGGTCCTCGGGATAAGTACCCGCAAGGGGAAACCAACTGCACCGAATATCTTTTGTTTCTTTGCATTTCTGGCTGACTCTTCACATTGCTGGTTATGGGATATTGCCTTGTAGTTTGTATTGTCTAGAGTACCTGTTAATACCAGTGTCTTTGTTCGCGAATATCCGAATTGTCCAACGTACTCACGAGATCAATCCTGATTGTGATGATTTGCTTGCCGGGATAGAACTCGAGTTCAAGGTGAATGATATTGATTCCCGTTGTTCGTTCGTCAAATTATCAGCAATAAGCAAACGAAGTCTACCCAGAGGATATCACGATGGTCGAGGCAGACATTTTTCATGATGTGCCGACCAGAGGATGCACGCCGGTGTTTGAAATAGGCGCGTCCATAAAGACAAACAACGCGTCGCGCTTGAAGCTTGAACTCTGGAGATCTAGTAGAGCGGCGTGACCGCGATTCAGTTTTGCATCTTTCAACGGACAAGGCCCCCGACCAACATAAGTGGCACAACATTATGATATTAAACGGTATGGGTCATTAATAATACCAAGACATGTAGAATATGCAACACTAGAATGCACTGACAAATAAAACAGAACAAGAAATTACATTGAAAATAGACTGTTCGTGAAATGTAGTTGGTAGAACTTGAAATGCAGTGTCCAGAAGCGAATGATTCAAACCAGTGTCTAAAAATCCCAAGAGATGGAAGGATTTTATCTTGTCTCAGAAAGCCTAGAAGATCTTCATCATTTGATTAGATATCTTGCGCTACTGCACTAAAGGGACTGTGACATACCTCTATTCCTCGTCATCGGATGATGTGTCAACACCTTCAAGCTACTCGCCTGGTCCCTTCACATTGTACCCACTGGCAGGCAGTCCCTGCTCTCGCGGTGCCGGCGATGGTCCGACGGAGCTCTACCCTTGTAGAATCGTCCGCAAATTGAGCAATACGACCCTAACTCAAAGTCCAAGTGGCAGTTATATATATGCCTGGACATAGTGGTACAGACAACTTCACAACCGAATGGGCATTGAATGTTGGGGCCCTTCACTCCGTGAACAAGACTGAGATGCTTCCAGAATGATTTGCGTGTCTCATCATTGTCTGGCATCACCCTTGAGCAATCCCCCAATGGGCATTTTGCCACTAACAAGGCCATCCCCACTGCCGTATCCCCCAAGGGGTTCGCGACCTCCGACTCCGCTGGTGTTGAGGTGCCCTGGTCACCGTCGATATGAAGGGGCTGTTGATGCCCCTGTGATAGTTCTTCATCCACACTTGTGGACTTTGGGGTGAACATCGTATACATTGTATGAGAATGTGTAACCGAATAGAAGGCGGAGTCACCCAGGTATGAAGACTGTGATGTCGACGCCGATATCGACGACGGCGGCGGCAGCGATAATACTGTCGATTGATGGCCGCCTTGGCCTATGGACGCATTGGCGGGGAGATTGACGGCGGTGTGGCCGGGGTGTGTGGAATGAGGATTGAAGAACGGCTGGTATCCCTCAAAATCTACTATTCCATGCTGAGCGGGAGGTGTGATATGATAAGGCCCAGTTGTATTCGCAAGGTAAAGGTTTTCGAAGTGTGATTGTTGCGATCCCATCGGAGTGTGGTATGATTGCATGGG
>JANAWD010000366.1:0-38783 GCA_027627245.1 Meripilus lineatus | reverse complement strand
GATTTCGNNCCNTTTTCCGGCACCGGCCTATGCTCTCTCCGTCCAGGGTCGTCCATTCCATACAACTTGGCCATCGCACATTATCCATAGAGGAACATCCGCTCGCTGCGAGCATTCGAGAGACACCAGCATCCGCTGTTCACGAGGGAGATAACAACGAGGAGAGAACTCAAGAAGGATTCGCCTCACAATCGCACTCGGAGAATCATCGTGTTTTTCCATCACCCAAGACTCTCGGGTACTCTTCATTATGAACATCAGGGGCCTGAACATCGTGTAATAACACAACCTAAACTCTACTCGACTCGACTTTTTCCCTTGAAGGCCACTTTGCCCGCCTCGAAATCTTCTACAAAATCATTCACCACACTGCCTTCGCGCGCTACCACAAGCAACATCTTGCTATCTTTCCGTTTGTGCGGAAGTATCTTTGTTTGAAGCCCAATGCGCTCGAGGTCGTCTTTTGTCGTTTGGACACTGCGTTCGGTTACGAGGAAGACGCTGACTGATTCACTGGGATCCTCGAGGCTGACCTCCGTTTCTTGCGAAGCGGTACTGGTTTGCGAACTTGATGGTGCAAGCAGTATCTCTTCGATCTCTGCCTCGCTGGTATTTCCATCCTCTCCAAGGTTCATACCTTCCGATTCAAGACCGCCAGGGCTTTCTGGGATAACAGACAAGATGCTGTCCTTCTTTCGTCCCCCTACAACCCCAAGGGCTTGCTCAATCTCGGCCTGAGTAATATCGTTACCAAGCATCCCAGGCTTCCCCAATCCACTGATAATCTTCTTCGCCGTAAAAGACAGAGAAGGCAGTAGTTCAAGAGGCCGAGGTTTCAGACCTCCCCGTCGGACCGAAGTTCTTCTTTCTCGACGAATACCTCCTTCTCGTTCCTCCCTCGGAACGGTTCCCAAACTTTCGTCAGGATCCGTATCAAGTGCGACACGGTTTTGGACTTTTCCTTGTCTTGTCACAAAGTCCCGAGTCGCCGCTGGTTCTTCTGCAAATGCTACGTTATTCTTCTGGCCACCAATCACCACCTTCACCGGCGGAACAACCGATTCGACAGTTTTAGGATTATTGACGTTGGCTCGAGGCTGAGGACGACGTCGCGGAATGCCTTGCTTGTTGATATTGATTTCCTTCTTTTCTTTTTCATTTCGGGAGTTTCCTGGCGTGTTATCTTCCTCTTGGACTCGGGGTTTGGCGATCACCCTCTTCGATACGACATCTCTCTCTTCGAATTTCGCCTTGGATTGTCCAGTCTCTGTGTCTTGACCTTGAAAGACGTCTCCGAGGGGGACATCCAGGATGTCCCACGTCCTATTTTCTTTCAATCGTTCTGGCAGGGGTAACTGATCTCGACGGCGAGAGGCAGTGGCGTTGGGTTCGGGGAGATGCATCCTTTCGTAGGGAGAGTTTCGCTGTTGCAGAAAGGGGTATTATGGATGTCGAGATGGAAGAGGTCAGCAGAATGCCACAGTACTCCGCATTTTATCGATGCCTCTCGCGATCAGGGCCACTTCAAACAATGGGCGTGATTAATTCAAATGTCGGTTGTATTGCGACTTCTGTGATATATATTGACCTGCAAATGTCACCTTTCACCTTTCTGAATGTATCAATTAGCTCTCTCTGTCGCGCGGGAGTGAAATAAACTCTCCCGAGTGTTATTATTAATGTTGACACTTGTCTGCAAAAGTACAGTAACAGTTGCCCTGAGGTCAGTGTGAACGGCGGAAATCCCAATTGTTCTGACCGAATAATGAATGTCTGTTTCTGCGATCCGTCGTAGTGACAATATTTGTTGACGTTCATGTCCGTGCGATGTCTATGATACAAGCTATTCTAACACTGCCTACGTCATTCATCTAGTTTGTACATTCAAGTTTACCCTATAAATCAAACAATCCAATAAAACCCAAAAGAAGAACGATGAGAGTCAGAGTGTCATTTTTTTGAAGAAAAAGTCCGTGACCATCAACTCCCTGTCGCCCCTCATACAACGGAAGTGATAGAATAGTTAGCGTGCCCTCAGTGGGCAGTGAGACGACATGGAGGCTGGGTGCTGAGCAAAATGCTGGGAGAACAGGACTCTGTGCTGTCCGCCAGCAGGGAGCATCTCGACGAAAAGGTGTAGAATGGCGGGGAGCACTGGTGTCGTTGGAAAGACATCGACATGGAAGCCGTGGACATGGGAGTGCGTCGTCGTTCGACCACAACAGATGGTGGGCCTCGAGAGTGGTCCAAGCGATCAGTATGGCAGGGTTCACCACCTCGATCCCTTGGTCTTCAGTCGCTAGACACTATCCGGATTCGAGAAATCTCGCGTTTGTACTGGAGAGCATAATAAACCTTCCCCAGCTGCCAAAAACTGTCATGAATGCTCTCCAAACACGCCACCAACTGCGAATTAAACACATGTGGTTGTTCCTCCGCAAGCACCCTAAGACTATCCAGTGCCTGCTGAAGATGCACCACGGCGTCTTCATGTTTTCCGATCTTTTGGTAGTATGTCGCGAGAACGTGTAATGAGGAGGGAAGTGTGGTTTTGAGTTCGAGTCCGCTGGGGTTGGTTCGTTCGAGGGAACGACGGAGTTGAATGCTTTCTTCCGCGGATTCAATCGCTTCGTGGTATAATTCCTGCACCGAGAGCATCACACCGAGGTCATGAAGCGAATTAGCCAGATGAGAAGAGTATTTCTTGGCTTCTTCTCTTGCGAGGATACGATAGAAACCAATGGCTTCGCGGAGGTATACAGTCGCCTCGCTATAATTCCCCAATTTCTCGAAAATAGTGAAGAGGTTGATAAAGGATGAAGCGAGGCATTCGTAGTCCGTGTGGTAGCTGGAGAAGGGAGAGCGAATATTACGACGAAGTTCGATGGCTTCTTTCGTGCATTCTGTGCTTTCGGCGTAGCGTTCCAGTTCGAAGAAAACGTGGCCGAGGGTTTGGAGGGAGGTAGCGAGGAGAAGTGTGGCTTCTTCCGCTTCTTGAGGGATAGTGACGTGATGTCGGCATATATCGACTGCGTTTGAGAGTATGGTGGATGCCGATTCGTATTCATGAGAGGCGATCAGGTCGAGTGAGTCTGAATGAAGCTTTCTGGCGGTTTGGGTATCCGAAAATTCGTAAGGAGAAGGATCGGGTTCCTGAGAAGGGGAATCAGGGGGAGTTGGGATATCCTGTTCGACAGGCGATTCTACGATATCACTTGAAGGGAATTGGCTTTGTTCAGGAGGAGTAGGAGGTGGTGTTAAAGGAAACGCAAGCGGAGGAATATGTTTAAGAGGACGTTCAAGTTCCGCGAAAACCTGTAATTCTTCAATCTCCCCAATCACGAGTGGTTCGAGTGGAAGATCACGTCGTCTCTCTTGACGAATACTCCGTAACCAACGATCCTTGACGTCCGAAACCAATTGCTCCGGAAATCCGAGTTCGCTCAACTGATGACAGAGAGCACTGGTGTGTACCTTGTCTGGTTCCCCCGTCTCTGGTCGGAAGCGAATGAGCCGGATAAAACAAGGATCGACCGACATCGCTTGGGGGGTTTTCCGGGCAGCGGAGACTATGTTTCGGTATGGCCATAAGAACATTACATTTCTCGGTGACTTGAGGGAGGGGTGGGAGTAAACCCTGAGCTCTTTCCCGCTGATGACGGGGTGTTCGAGGGGAAGCGAAGAGAGTAAAGAAGGCAAAATTGGCCGAGAGCTGGGTTCGCTGTTCCAACATTGCTCGATGATATCCCAAAACTTAGATGACGCCCGCGAGTGTTCTGGTCGTTTTGGGGGAATACGATTCATTAACTGTCGAATTACCGCGGGTTCGGCTTGAATATCTGGAAAAGGAGGAAGTCCAGAATGGACCTAGCGTGACGACACAGAGGTGAGCGAGTTCTTTAGCCAGAGTGAAGAGGGTATGATTACCTCCAGACACAGGCAAGCAAACGCATATGCGTCGCTTGCAAAAGAGGGATGATGACCGCCTTCAATGAGTTCTGGGGCACAAAAACGGATTGCACCAGGGGTTGCAGATCCTTGGGTCATCGAAGTTGCTCCAGAAAGTGCCGCTAAACCAAAATCTGAGAGTCTGACAGAGAAGTGCTCGTCAATGAGAACGTTTGCCTAGCTATGAATGAGATGGTCTGCCTCGACAAATTGAGCAAGTAGATATTCTCACCCCTCGTAGATCTCCATGAACGATATCATTATCATGCAAATACAGAAGGCCATGCAGGATTTGCCTTATCTATGTAATATTCAGCAACAGTCGTGAACAGAGAGATGCCAACATACCCATTCATCGAGGATCACAGAAAACTTCAACTCTTGTTCGATGTAGCGTAGACAGGCCATGATATTCCCATTAGCTTGCCAAGGGGACACCATGCATGGACAAGGATAGAAAGTTATCCTATCGACGCCAATGAATGGCTGAATATTGGGATGCACTAGGGATCGCCACATCAGAGTCTCCCTTTGAAAGACTTCCTCCTACAAAACATGAGCACCTTCCTCAGTGACGGATACCGAGAAACCTACATTCTTGACTTTGTCGGTGGTAGTAGCTGTGGTAAACGTCCTGAAGCGTTTCAATGCCACATCCCTTCCTTGATACCTTGCACGATAGATATCCGCATAGCCTCCTCCTGCAATGGCATGCTTATCTTTGCAGAGAACGCCTTCGACAAACAACGATGTCGGGAGAAGGTGAGTCTTCCTCGATAGCCCAAGCAATATGCGGCGGAGGAAGGTCACTTTTGCTCCTTGACCGTTACAATACTCGCATCGTTTCGACGCATCCAAGAGCTATGAACGCGAGGAATGAAGTCAGGGTACGAAACATGGGAAGATTAGGGTCCGGAACCCACGCCCTGTATCCTTTCAAGGATATCTTGAACAACAGGCCCCGTGAGTGAGGAGAGAAACTCCTTGCGATCTGGTGACACCATAGCATCACGAAGCAAGGTGTTGAGACTACGTGTCCGCTTGACGGGGGACATTCTCTTCAGGTGAGAAGCGAATTCATCCGTACTCCTTGCGCTTTGCAGAACTTGATCGCTGGAATATACCTCATCGTCAGAGACCCGAAGAGGCCACAAGGCAAACCCCCAAATTATTACGCACGCTTTACTTGAGAAAATATCGACTGTTTCCCAGCCGCAAAGAACACAGAGGGCATCCTATAGAATGAGACAATTATCAGATTCATTAAAAGCCAAATTGCTAAGGACAAACGCAAACTTACATCTCGTGCCATCTGGTGAAGGATAGCGACCCAATATCGTCGAGGGTCTCCAACGATAAGAAATGAGCCCGAGGGGAAAGCAACCCGGGGGACCCCAGTCGGGCTCCTTTATGAATGATAATTCTATAGCGCAGCCTCGTAATAGTTGATCTCTTGCGGGTCAGGAGCATGATGGGGTGATGGCAAGCCTTCTAGAGTTCCCTGAAGCATGATAGATGCATCGCAATTTCGGCGCTACAGCACAGGTTCCATATGCACATTTGTACCTTGGGAAGAAAATCATTGAATGGAACTGTTCAAGTGCATCATAAGCCGAATACTATGCCTTACCCTACCGATATTGGAGGTTACTTATTCCTAGAAGTGCCCACGACACAAAAAGACTAGAATGATTGCACCGGAGGAGTGCGAGAGACAAGTTGCAATTGGTTCTCCGATGCGCATATGCCTGAGATTCGGTACCACTTCCCGAGGCGCCTGGATACGCCGCAAGCCTATCGATGTTAGGGAAATAACAACAACATATCCGAGGTTCCTAGCGAAGTCCCACCATACTGTCCAACTGACGTATAGTGAAGTTGTACCACTAGACGTAGTCCGAAGACACAGGATCTCGGACGTAGGAAGGCCAACACCCTTTCCTCGTAGACAAACGAAACCAGCAGTCGACTGTACTTTCCAAACATGCGGGGGCCGGGACAGTAGTGACGGTTTAGAAAGTAGGACTTTGCTGGTAATGCATGGGCACAAATGACGACTTCGAATTTTCTTTTTTCCGTAGACGGAGGTCAGATTGCACGTGGGCAGTGTATTCTGGTTCATTTGCACGTATATCCTGTGTTGATGCAGTGCATAGGATAACTTTCCTCTCGTCTATCAGAAGCGCATGCCAAGGACGCGAAGATCAACGCACAGTATAGTGTACGTACCGGTGGTGAATGATTGGCATCTCAATCCCGACGCCGATATAGTACTTCATATAAGCCGCTCAAGGTCATAATACGGACCCGGTTTGTGGCATCTGCGATGAGTTCCCTTCGGTATCATGCTCTGGCCATTCTTCTCTCCATGCACAGTCAGTGCCATCTTGCATCGCTGCGAGCAAGGTGGTGGACGGGATGAGAACTTGAAGTTCATCAAGCCGCTCCGCAGCGTCCATGGCTTCTAGTTTGTATACCGGGTCAGACGGGAGAAGGTTCCAACATTTAGGGTGAGGATGAACTGAGCTCATCGGCAGGCTGAAAAAGTCAACGATACTTCTCATTAGATCTATTCACGTATATACCTCCGAAAATGCACAATCCCTCCAATACAACAACGCGCAACAGGACCCCACTAAGCCTCAGGCGGTCTCCCCACAAGAACCATACCCTCATCTTCCTCCGTTTCGACACCACTTTCGATCCCGTTGAACCTGCTGAGACTGAGTGCGGGGGAGGAAGGTACTTCGGAACCAGTATAGGAAGTGGAAGCGCGACTTTCCGATCGTGAACGTGTTCCGGTAGAATCGATGTCGGGATGTGAAACAGAAGCGGCAGATGGTGAGGGTGAGATCGAAACCGAAAGATTTGTGGGGACCGTTGAAGATATTGAGGGTGTAGACGAAGGTGCAGACGAAGGTGTGGGGAGGTCCGTAGGGAGTGGGATTGCGGCGAGTGGATCTTGCTCTATTTCAGCTTTGAGCTGAGAAGGGGTGCGTGTTTGAGATTTGGGTGGGGTGGGTAGTGAGGGTGAAGATGTCGAAATTTCCTTCAGAGCTTCAACCATTACATCTCGCACACGGTCTGTTAGTTCGTTTACATCGGAGGACTTGAGTCCTTCAGTTGAAATGGGCGGAAGCACTTTCGAGGAGAATTTTCCGATAAGATATCCCGAATCAATGGGGTTTGGGGTTGAAGAGAACGTACCTTTGACCTTGATCGTACCACTTTCGAAAACGCCCTTATGATACAATCTCCAATAGTTTTCAAAGACGATGGGTACAATTGGAACGCCGGCGTTCACAGCAGTGTGGAAAGCACCCTTCTTGAAGGAGAGCATATCATTGTGGGGACGCATGGATCTTGTGCCTTCTGGAAACATCCAAAGAGATGTTGAACGTGCTTTAATGGTTTCTCCTGCGGCGGTCAATGATTGGATGGCCTTGGCGTTGTGACCTCGGTCAACAAAAACTGCGCCCGAAAGAGTCATGTATTGACCAAGGAGAGGTGCCCATTGGAGCTCTTTCTTCCCCATGATAGAGGCGCGTTTGGGGAAAACTCTACATCGTGCAATAGTTATAGCTGTGTCAGTCCCGAAGTAGATATCGGAGATCATCATAGGAAGGTGTACCTTCCAAGTAGTAGGATATCCACCATACTCTGATGATTGGCAACTAGTACCGCAGGCCTGGTATCCAAATACTGCTCTCCCTCCACTATTTCGACCTTGATATCGACTGCTCTACTGGCCAAATTGTAGAAACTCCGGGCAACGACGAAATTGACGTTGAACCTCTCCCCTACGATTGACATTCCGACGGCGCATACTATCCCCCACACAGAGCATATAGATAGTGACGAGAGGAATAACGAAAGACGGATATAATATCGACCGAAAGGCGTGGCCGAAGCAACTTTAGAAAGGACGAAGACTGGGAGGGAGACGTAGGCCAGAGGCTTGATGAGCGTACTGAGGATCGACATTATACTTTCTGTCTGTAGGAGACTAGAAGACAATTGAGGGTCTATCGTCTAGTGAACTTTCTCGAGAACGAAGGAGAGAAAAAGAGGAACGGAATGGTGGATGAGAAAAGAGAACAACCGGGTAGGGAAAAAGCCAGGCCACACCAATCAGCCGCCTCAAAGCACAAATACTCCCTCGCCCGAATTTGTGCCACGACGCTCTCTCTCCTCAAACACTCAAGCACAGCATCAACAACTCATCACTCCTTAGGCATGGCCTCTAATAGACCCTCGAAGGGTAAGACGCAGCCCCGCAGCGAGGGTACGTGGCCCATATGACAGCATACTGTTGTGATATAAACGCGGGAACTAAGGCAGAATTCCTGCCTCCAGTAGAAATTTACCCGCTTCTGCGATAACATCGCGTTCAGCGAATAATACTGGCACATCGTCGGTTGGGGCAAGTCGGAAAACAACTCCAACGGCCCCTGGAAAAGACGTGAGACCACCAGACACGCGTGGTGTAGTCGGCACGCGGAAGACAACGCCTGCCTCAACTTCTCAACCCATAAAGCCGAGGAGCATCCCCACTACTTCACAACCCTCGCAGCCTCCTTCAGGTGCGGAGAGGACACGCAAGAGACCTTCTCCAGTGGTTGGAACCAACTCCAAAGCCCATTCCGAGTCCCCAGTACGTTGGAGTAGGACGTTTCTAGGCAAGATCATATGCGATAATTACACACTCCGGCTTACTTGGTAGATTCGGTCGAGGGTTCACCCGAAATCATCACAAACTCAAAATGAGATACCGTCAGAGTCTACCGTGACGCTCGATGTGGCTTCTCAAGTACTTGCATGGCAATACATGATCTCCACGTTGGAGGAATGCCATCAGAATACAAAGGCAAGAGTCACGAAACAGCTAGATGAGTGGGATAAACAACTTGTACAAGAGGAAGAGGAAATTGCAGACGTTCGAGTCCGGTTTGAGGTGGAACGACTGCTTGACTTTCTGGATGAAATTTCGGATGAGAAGGTAATGCGCAAACCGCGTGTCTTATTACCTTTCACCGTGAATGTGAACTGAGCAGCCTCGACCAGCACGCCCACGAGATTCCCAAGCTCATGGTCGCCTTTCTCCATCATGGGACCGCATGTCAGAAGGTGATCGATGACGCGTTGAAAGCGAATGGGAGTACCCAGAAGGATGCAGCACAACTGAGGCATTGTGCTGCATTATTAGAATCACTTGGTACGAGTGTCCGATCAGTGATGCAACAACAGACATTGGATAGACTCACGCGGCACACAGGTCGACTTCAGGAAGAAGGCTCCGAATTGCTGAGGGTGATGACTTCTCTTGGAGAGGGAATATCGCCGTCTTCAAAGCTAGCACATACTGTCTTGGTGCTCACAGAGGTTTTACAAAGCAGGGTCGCGAACGTGGCTACTGCTTGTTCTCTGGTCGAGTCGTGTCGAACCAACCTCCGACTGCATCTCGAGATCGAGAGCCTAAAACTTTCAAGCTAATGTTATTTTTCTCCGCTCGTTTCATGTTACAGCTTGCTTCTGTTGTAGCGCTAGCCCTTGCTTGTACATTCTGGATGATTTCGCGGCCATTCTTTGTCTTGTTTACTCGTAATCTGCCAGAAACATAGAGAGAGAACGTGACTTGCACGGTCCCGTGATGGCGTTGAGGCCTTTTATAGGCTGTGGTGCTTTGTCATGATATGACGCATATAGCAACTCCCTCGGTTCAGGTGAACGAATCGTGACCCGGTTATTGGGGCGGGCAACGCTGATGCATCCTTGGGACAGCTTGACAGTGCATGATGAATGATTTCAAAGGGTAAATCGGTGGCGTGTTCTCGCGTTATCGCAGCATTATCGAGGGGTATAAGACCCCACCGACTCACAAAGGTGCAACTCATTATCTTTCCTCCTCAACGCTCACAACTCCTAATTCCTGAAACCAGAATAAAGATGGCTCTTCAACCAACACTCAGACCACTTATTATCGCAGGAAAGGAGACTGCTCCTCATACCATCGAAATCTTCTGTGCGTATTCAGAAAGTCAAACTCATATATGATGTATTTATTGACGAACAAGGACAGTGGACTATGTGTGCCCATATAGTGCCAAGTTGGCGCGTCACATAGATGCCGTACTTGTCCCTCTTCTGGGGACTGGTGGAAAGTACGACGGAAAAGTGAAGGTCATTTTCCGAAACCAGGTTCAACCATGGCACGCGTCCTCCACTCTCGTGCATGAAGCTGGTCTTGCAGTACGTCCAAGGTTCGATAAATTCCTGGGTCTGCCAACCTGACATCGCATTTCAGGTCGCTCGTGTTGCGCCCGACAAGTTCTGGCCATTCTCTCTTGCAGTAAGTATATAGGGGTTCTGGTTCAAATACATTACTGAGACATTGTGGTAGCTCTTCAATGCTCAAGATGATTATTACGATATTCCTACCTCAGATCTGACACCAAAACAGATCAGAGCCAAATTGGCCGAGCTCGCAGGATCCGTTATCGGCGCAGATAAATCCAACGCAGTTTTAGACCTCCTTACAAATAAGACATCCCCGAACGGCGGCGTTGACGTTACAGACGATCTCAAGTACACGAGTAAGCAAGCCAGCTTTTCATTCCGTGGAATTAATAAAAGACTGAGCCAATGAATGAATTATAGTCAAGTTCAGCAGGCAGAACGGCATCCACGTTTCTCCGACTGTGCTTTGGGACGGGCTCATCGCTCCCGATGCTTCCAGCTCCTGGGCTGAGAAGGAGTGGACGGAGTTCCTTCAGGCAAAGGTCCTGGTTTGAGGGTTCTGTGTTAGACGTTTCCAGCGGTGCCCATCACCCACCACTAGATTCCATTCCGTTTGCCCTACATCCTTGCACTTGTATCATAGTACTCGTATACCAATTCTACATCGTCTTAAAAAAGAGAACAATGGGAGCCATGGAAATGGCAACTTCCCATGGTTTCTGAAGTTCGCACGGTTCGGGTTGCAATGCATCGTGATTTGGAACCGACGCGCCTTATGGTGGACGCGCCCAGAAGCGATCAACCAGTACACTCGAACCTCTCTCTTTCCCCGCGAAAAAGTCGACTTTTAGCAACAACCTCAAGGCATTCCAGCAACTTGCACATGTTCTCGTCATTATTGGCATAACGGATTCCTCTTCATAAACCTCAAAATACTCGACATTCAAACCTACGACTCTGACAGCACGCCCCAACGATGCCACTGGCAGTTCCGCTTCTTAGAGGCCTTTATGTTTTCCTGAATGTTTTCGAAACGTACAAGACGTTGAAATCCCCACCCCTTTCATCACGCACTGGTCAGCCTACTATTCGCGCTGTGAGTGCTCGGAAACGTGCTATGAAAGGGTGCATGACTGTTTGGATGGTCTGGGTGAGTGCTCTATGCGCGATCACATCCTACTGGAGGTACAACTGGGAACATTCTAACAGGCATGTTTCGTGTTATATGAGAGAACGTTTGATGGGATAGTTGGATTGTTAGTCCCATTCTATCAAGAACTCAAGTCTCTGGTCATTCTGTTCTTTATACTCACTCGGGCTCGCGTGCGTATACACCCTTCTCTTTCAGTGCTTCCAACTCAAATCATATTCGTGTTTTTGGTGATTTAGGGTGCGGAGCCTATCTACCTTCATATTCTGCGACCAATCATCAAGCCACACACTGCTGCAATCGATGCCTCTCTCCAGTTTGGACATTCCTTTGGCGACTTTCTACTCTTGCTCGCTAGGATCCCCCTCGAGTATGCCTTGGAACGTTACCATGGCATTAGGAATGTCTTCAGACGCAGATTCTCCAAGAAACAGCCACCACCACCGGAATCGGAGCTCTCCCCTACCACATCCTCTGCAGTCCAGAACACCAACGCCCCCTCGGATGCGCGCCCGAAGGTTGCCATTACCACCCAAGTTAAACGTCCATCCCAAGGCCAACCTAACAGTGTTCCAACTGGCATTCCCAGCAGCACTGCTCCAAACGGCGCTGTACGGGCCCGCCGAAGGCCTCTCGAGACCGCACATGCGCGCAGCAAGTCGTCATCTGGCACCGTCTTGAGACCAACAACCGCCAACCCTCAGCCCAACCATTCGAAACAACGATCACAGCCCGAAGTCTGGTACCCACCCCCCTCTTCGTACCAAGGCGAGAATGCCCCACTTCCCAGCCCACCATCCGCACTACCGACACCTCCTGCTGAATATCCACGAACAAACGGGAATATGATATCAGCACCTGCCGATGAGTGGCGGCGATACGAGGCATTCCCTTCTGCATATCCACCTACTCCTTTGACTCTCACGGCAAACCTGCCAAGTGAGAAGAGTGCGAGTAATGGTCTCGCGGGGATTGACGAAGAACCCCGGGTTGTTGAGGAATGGAGGAAGTATGAAGCTTTTCCGGCTGCATATCCGCCTACGCCGCTTCCTTCGTCCTCGAGGCTCCCACAGGTTGATCGTGGGGCTCCTCTGGGAGAAATCACAGAGGAAACGCACCCCGACAAGGAGTCCAGCCGCGTGCCATCGTTTGTACATCAGGAAGTGGCCGACGACGAGTATGAGGGGGATGAGGCTATGTATGATAGCGACGAGATGATCGGAGGTCACGAAGGCGCATTATCGGAGCGTGATATGGAGGTCGACGGAGAAGGCGATGACGAGGACGATTACGACGAGGAAGAAGAAGACGATTTCAATATCACCCTTCAAACACCTGCACGCATGACCAGACAGCACAACTTCTCAGCAGCCAGTTCCGCAGATCCGAATGACTCAACTGGTTTGAGTACAGTCGACCTTGGTTCTCCTTTGAGGACGCGGGCGAATTCAGAGGCTACTTCGGAGGCGTCGTCGATGGGAGGCAAGAAGAGGGCGTTGAATGCTTCTCCCGGTTCTGAGACTGGCGGACCTGCTAAAAAGACGGTCATTTATGCTCGGAGGGCACCTGCTCCACCCAAGTTCAAGATTCAACCAAAGGCGAACCCAGCTCGTACACATGTACCTATTCGATCCCGTAAACCTGGTTCAGGTTCAGGAATTACCACAGACGACAGAGAGGCGTTAGAAGGGAGCGATACGTCTTCGTTAGCTCCGAGGACTCGTCGTCCTACGAACGGAACCATTCGACCAGTCGGAGTCAAACAGAGACCAGGCATACCGTCTCGTTCGGAGAGCGACAGGACAGGATCGAGCGATGGCGTACCGAGGAGACCTAGAGTCAACCCTACTACTTCTGCTCCCTCCTCGTACAAACCTGGTACGAGACCTACTACCAGGAAGGTGACGGATCCTACAGATTCGGACAGAACTTTGGGTCGTAAATCGCGGTCAAGTAGGAATACTGCTCCGAGTGATGATTCTGGAACTGCTACTATCAGGAGCAGGTCGAGAATTTCTAACCGAACGTAAGAGTTGGCGAAGAGGGACGTGGTGCATGGAAGTGATACTCAACTTCAAGATTTCAAGGAGAATTGGCATATGAGAAGCATAAGCATAGACTTTTGACTATTCAACTATTATAGTATCGTATTTGCTTTCACTCATATATTGACTTTGCTGTCGCATTCAATGTAAATATATGCAAGTACGAATTCAATGGGCAGTGTATTTGTGTTCGAATAGGATGCGAGGTGGGACGTAAAGATGAGGTGGGGCCCCGGACTCGGACCCGGAGGCCTGGGAGGTGAGTCCGGTAACGCGGAGTTATGTAATGAACCCGCCCAACGTCCTGCGCCACGAAGAGTCGCTGAGCTCTTGTGGTTTCTGACCGACCACCTCCACACCTCAACCGTTCGTTAGCATCATGCCCAAAATTCGAACGACCAGAACAAAGAAGCCTCCAGAAGGCTTCGAAGACATTGAAGGTGTAAGTCATCTACTTCCCCCTTGAGAATTCAGACCGTTTGGTTAACTTGTTGCAGATCCTTGATGACTATGCCAAGAAGATGCGTGATGCTGAGAACGAGTCCCATGAGGGTAAACGCAAGACTGAGTCGTTGTGGCCCATAATGCGGATAGCCCATACTCGTTCAAGGTACATCTATGAGCTGTATTACAAGCGCGAAGCCATTAGCAAGGAATTGTACGACTGGCTCTTGAAAGAAGGGTATGCGGATGCGAAGTGGGTCCTTGTCTCCTCCATATACATATGCAATAGCACCTGACATCCTTGGCAGTCTTATTGCGAAGTGGAAGAAACCAGGTTACGAGAAGCTCTGCTGTCTTCGATGTATCCAGACCAGAGTGCGTTTCCTCTATCCCTGATCGTCGACCGTCAGATTGAGCGCTGACTGTGCAATGCTTCCAGGATATGAACTACCAAGGCTCAACTTGTATCTGTCGTGTGCCCAAGGCTCAGCTGCGTGCAGGGACAATCGTTGAATGTGTCCATTGCGGTAAGTTCTAACTGTCCGATTTTGGGACTTTTTGGCTGATACACGCACGCCAAGGCTGCCGGGGTTGCAGTTCAGACTCGTGATGCGACTTATCTCTGTACAAACCCCGCTTTGAACAAAGGAAGGGCCGCCGTTACGGGAGGTATTAGTACGATCCCAAGCATATGGGTTGTTGGTACCCTCTCGCTCGTTATTATCAATCCTGTGGTATTTCCCAGGTTTTGTGCTGTACACCTCATCTGCCCACTGCCGCGATCAGGAGGGTATCTGTAGATTTTGTCTCCTGGCTATATGTTGTCAATGCTGTTTTGCGATTGAGTAATACCATAGGTGCTCCCATTCGAAGTCCCTTCGTGTGCCTTACCAGTGTCCTTGGATCATGTTTGGTGGGCGAATTAAGGTTATAACCCCCGGAGGTCTGGGTCCGAGATACGGGCGATGAGCAGCTGTGAGACTTTTGCGGGACAGGGAGCCGGCAAGATGCGTCATGGTCTGATCCTGATTCGAGTCCGGACGCCGGCCGCTTCACCGAAACGAGCTGACTTGGTCATGGATGCACCACAGTGGACTTGGCACAGTCTCGGCGACAGCAGACCGACCTCCGACATGACAGAATCCATAACCATTCGGTCAAAGTGGGGCAGACAGATCCTTCCGAACCAAACCATAATGCACAATATATTGGCCATGACGGGGTTATTCATGCTTCCAGGCGGCTTTTGGACGCTTTAGGCACAACTACCACTTGAGGATGTCAAGATCTAAGCCACCGTCCAATTCTTGTGATGGGTTCCGTGTTGTCAACAAGCTCCATCATATATCATATACGTGATGCTATGGATCTCGGAAAGGGGTAAGGGACGCTAGAACATTATCGGTTATTCAGACTCCCGCTCGCGGCATTTACACAAGTGGTTATGGAGCCACAGTTTCAGGATAAAATAGGGCCACAACGCCCACCGAGAATGTTAGGACTCTTTCTCCTCTCAAGTCCTCGGGACCCAGGACATTACACGACCAGCCTCCCTCTCTACATCACTCTTGGGGCATTGGTTCACTAACTATGGGCGTATTCGCACGAGATTTGCTGGAAGTAGCCAGTCGTTTTACTCGACGAGCTGATGCCCCAGAACAAGTGAGTCTTTGCACACTATCCCCCTCAACCAATGCTGACATCTTCCACCAAGGCAGGTATCTTTGCAGGGGATAACCCTGCAACTTACAATCCCGGTGACCCCATCCGGCTATGGGTCATTCAAGTCAGTGAGTATCGACGTCTGTTGTTGTCTCATCCCCCGCATTGACCTTTCGTGAAGTTATTATCATTGGGATGACCCAGATACTTGCTCTCATTCTGGGGCGGATTCGCCAGCCTCGCGTAATCGCAGAAGTTATCGGCGGCGTGATTCTCGGGCCTTCCATCATGGGTCGAATTCCAAACTTTACAAACACAATCTTCCCACCAAATTCGATACCCATGATCAATCTTACGGCTACCATTGGTCTGGTCTTGTTCCTATTTATCGTTGGACTGGAAGTAGATGTCAACATTATCAAGAAAAATGCGAAAGCGTCTATGATTATCTCTGCTGCTGGTCTCGTTCTTCCTCTGGGATTAGGTGCAGCTGTCGCTGTGCCGATTTATAACGAGTTTATCAGCGATACAGTCAACTACGGGTACTTTATCCTGTTCGTTGCTGTCGCTATCGGTATCACCGCGTTCCCCGTCCTTTGCCGTATCCTCACGGAGTTGAAGCTTTTGGACACCAATGTCGGTGTTGTGACACTCGCCGCCGGAGTAGGAAATGATGTATGTCTTAACTTTGAGAGATGGTATCTGCATTTCTGACATCTCTCCTAGGTCGTCGGCTGGATCCTCCTGGCTCTCACTGTCGCTCTTGTGAACGCGGGCAATGGTTTGACAGCCCTTTGGGTATTACTTACCGCCGTCGGGTTTGTTCTCTTCATGCTGTACCCCGTACGTTGGGGTTTCAGGTGGATCGCTCGTCGTTCCGGAAGTTTGGAGAATGGACACCCAACAGCAATGATGATGACCCTGACTCTGGGTCTTGTCTTTGTGTCGGCTTTCTTCACTGACATCATTGGTATCCATGCGATCTTCGGTAAGTTTGTCGTTGTGGTTTGTGGGCTGTGATTGACCTGACTCTTTCGACTCCAAGGTGGATTCCTTGCTGGTCTCATCATTCCCAAGGATAATGGATTTGATATTGCTCTCGTGGAAAAGCTGGAGGATCTTGTCTCGATTCTATTCTTGCCTTTGGTAAGTGAATGACACACTTTTCAGGACTGTTATTGACAACAAACGTAGTATTTCGCTCTATCGGGTCTTCGTACGAATCTTGGGTTGTTGGACACAGGTCTGACCTGGGCATACGTTATCCTTATTTGCGTCGTCGCTTTCTTCTCCAAATTCATCGGTTGCAGTGTTTCTGCTAGACTATGTGGTTTCACTTATCGTGAATCAGGGGCAATTGGTGCACTCATGAGTTGTAAAGGGTGAGTCCATTCTTTTCTACATCTACTCAGAAATAAGACTCACGTTCGCCATGTAGTCTGGTGGAGCTCATCGTTCTCAATGTCGGTCTCTCCGCGGGCATTTTGGACACCAGAGTTTTCTCAATGTTCGTTCTGCACGCGCTCGTCCTCACATTCATCACTACTCCCCTCACCATTCTCATATACCCTGCACGAGTTCGTGTCCACGCTGGCACCGTGGCTCCTCCCCTTCACCGCAGCCCGGAAGAGCCCTCCGAAAAGAAGGGTGGTGCCCCAGACTTATTCAGGACTCGGTTCGCGGTTGTCCTGGACAAGATTGAACAACTCCCCTCTGTCATGATGTTGACCCAGATGTTGCAACCTTCGCCATCTGCAGGGGACCTTTCGAGCACTTCAAGCACCGTCGAGGGACCACCCCCTTACGATCCCTCGAGACCGTACACCCCGCCTACGCGGATCTCCTTAGATGCCCTCCGACTCATCGAGTTGACTGACCGTACCTCCGCGGTTTTAAAATCTCAATCCGCGGATATCCTCCTCCAAACGGATCCCATCACGTCGGTTATTCGCACATTCGGATACCTAAACCGCATCATCGTTTCTACTGCCTTGTCAGTCATCGGATACGACGAGTTCCCTGCCCATGTTGCGAATCACGCCCGGACGACATCCGCTCAGATGGTAATTGTACCATGGAGCACCAGTTCCGCCAATAACACAGAGAGTTCAGGCGAAACATCGCCAAGCCCATCGAGCCCTTCTCCAGCGGTTACGTTGAATCCCTTTGAGGGACTGTTCGGGACGAAGTCTTCTGGACGGGAGCGCTCATCACCCGCAGTCGTTCACACCCAGTTCATTAGGAAGATCTTCTCCGGTGTACCCACAGACGTCGCTCTATTTGTGGATCGTGGTCTTCCTCCGACCCTCGGGCTTCAGACCGGTCAACATATCTTCTTCCCGTTCCTTGGAGGCCCCGACGACAGACTCGCACTCACATTTGTGGTGCAACTCTGCATGAACCCTGGAATCACTGCAACTGTTGTTCGATATACGAAGACCGAGCATAACGATTTATCTCCCATGAACTCCATTGAGGAGGTCAAGGCACAACAATTACTCCATAATACGATTGCATCTTTCCATAACGTAAGTGATTCTTCTTCATTATCTACGGAGTGTGACTCAGCTTTCGAAATCAGACCGTGTTCCCTGATACCGTATATGGCGTGAGAGATACTCAGACCCGTCTAGCCTCTGACACCGCCGATAACATTCTTTGGGAGCGATTTACGCATAGCGAAGACCACGATCTTGCAGATGCGATAAATCGAATCACCTTCCTCCAGGAGTCTACATCCAACCTGATATCCTCTGCCCTGGCCTCTTCCTTGACCACAATGTCTGAACAGACACAACGGCATTCAAAAGTCACGCTTGTCGTTGGTCGATCAAGACGGATGGCTGTGGAGTCATTGGGTGCCGAGTTGCGGGCCCTCTTTTCTGAGAGGAATGTCACGATTGACTCAGAACTGTCAAAGACGTTGGGGGATATGGGTACTGCGTTTGCTGTCGAGCATACGAGCACGAGCCTTCTTGTTCTCCAGGCGAGTTGATGATGTTACTTCCTCGTCTCTTGCTTTTGTTATATTTTGCTTTCATGGGCTTTTTGTTACGAGTGGCTTACGAGATATGACTGTCGCGCTCGCTTTTTGTATGCTGGCAGCTACGAATGTATGATACCAGACGAACTAGAGACCATTCATTGCATACAATGCGCCCCTGGCCCCGAGGATTGTGTTTTCGGTTCATCGATGTGTGATGGTGCGATGGTAGGTTTGATTGTGTTTGGTTGCACAGCAACGTGGAAGAGATGAAATACCGCGCGGCAATAAGCCTGCCTCAAGGCAATGTTCCCAGCCACCCCGGCTGGGTTGTTGGGATCAGTTGAACCTTTCCCTTCTACCATCGTGTTCTTGTATACCACAACAAGTGAGTCGTGAATAACGATTGGTACTCATCCTCTAGTTGTTTTCCTGATGTTTTGGAGCTGTTGCTCAGCTGGTAACCTACAGATAGGGGCGAGGTCAGTGTATAACCGTATTTCTCCCTGATATAAGACGGAAACTCATTTCATTTCTCCCAACCCAACTTCGCGTGGTCCACATGTTGGGTTCTGCCAATCTTCCCTGCAGTCCATCCTCAAGCACTTCCAACCACCATCACATTGTTCGTATATTTCCCTGAACGACGGCACTCACAATGTCTCCTTCAAGGAAAAAACCAATGTGCCAAAAATGCGGTCAACCTATGGCTGGACACAGGCGTCCCAACGGTATCCCCATATGCCCATCCCCAAAATCTCCCTCTCCCCCTCCTGTCGCGTCGTCATCGAGGTTATCGCTGCCACCGCTACCGCCTGCGTCACCATCGCCTCTCCGTCGTGAAGACCCGATACTCTTCGATTCTCTACCCGATGGGACTCAGCACAGACGTAACCCTCACTGGGTTGATCCTTCGCCTCCTCCTAATTCTGACCTGGAGAGAGCGGATACCCCTGGATCGATGGTCCCAACTGAACCAGCAGACGATAATCCATTGTCTCCCACCACCCCTAGAATCAAGCGAGAGCGAGATCCAACCCTTCCCATCCTTATAGAGGAAGACACAGACGAGAACGTCGTTGACGCGCTGTCGTCTTCAGTAACATCCGTTGCGTCGTCCACGTCCAGGCTATCCCGTTCTCTCACCGAGGTCCTCATGAATTGCACCCCTCTTGTCTCCATTTTTGGTGCCCCAAGAGAGGATCTCACCACAGTCACTCGAGAAGCACGGCGGAAAGGTCTTTACACTGCGATTGTGCACTCAAACCAAGAAGAGACCCCAACAAGAGGCGGGTCGAGGAGTACACCGGCCCCGAACAACTCATGGATGGTCCTCATGGGCCACGATGTCAATGCAGTCGCTAGCTGGTGCGAGATCCATGACCGCGAGAGGATACGGTTGTTGGAGCAGAAGCAAATAACGGGAGGTCGGATGGACTTGCTGTTCGAGTGGCCGGGTTGGATTATGAAAGCGTTGTCGTTGGTTATGGTAGCGATCGTGAGCAGTAGTATGGTGGTGTATTTCCTTTCCATCTCATAGTCTACCATTTTCCGAACCTTTGGTTTATTTCTTCTGTTCAGGGATTCTGATACTTGCTATGGCATATGTAACAGGTTAATATAAATATGCTCCATGTTTTTCCCCCTTCATTAGAGTCTATCACCGAGGTGCGGTGCGCGCGTCCCACCCTGATTTTCTAGGATCCTAGGACAAAGGTTGACTCGGATGATGGATCCCGCGGGCGTGGAAGAATTCGAACCCTGAGTTAAGTCAAACCNTGNTGTAGGTCATACATTGCGATACGGGGTGGTCATCATGAGTAAGGAATCCCTCCCTGGTCTCACCTCAAGTCGCCAATCGCCAAGGGGGTACATATGGTTCACAAGCCCCACCTGACTCCCCTATTGTCGACCCTATAAGAGGAGAGGAGAAGAGGGGGAATGTCTGTCATACAACTCCCGAACCAACATGGCGAAAACATACCTCCTCAAGGGCGGCCTTGTTGCTACCTTCGACGACAAGGATAACCAAGCCCGCACCTTACGGGCGGATGTTCTTGTGAAGGATGGCGTCATTGCTGATGTCGCGGCGGATATCCCTGTTTCCGCTGGGGTTGAAGTCGTCGATTGTACAGACAAATGGATTGCACCAGGAATGGTTGATACCCATAGGTCAGCAACTGGTTGTTCTCGTGTTGACGTAGGACTAGTATTACGTCGTGGATATCAGGCATACCTGGATGGCCATTCTGAGAGGATCGCAATGCGAGTAAGTCGCGTCATTTGGTTAAAATGAAGAGGAAAGACATTGACAAGGACCACAGTTGGTTGCTCACCGAGTACCTCGTGAAAAACAGCTGGTATGTGCCCCTCGGCGCCGGCTAGCGAGTATCACCGAAGATATGATACCAAATGTCTTCTTCTAGGAACATGCAAGGAGACCTGACCCCTTCCGAGGTTCGAATTGGTCAACTGGCGGGATGCATTGACGCGCTTCAATGTGGTGTGACCACCATCTTGGATCACTTCCATATCGCAAACTCTCCGGAACACTCGGAGCAAGCTCTTCAAGCGACCATCGAGTCAGGTGCAAGGGTCATTTTCGCTCCCGCAAGGCAGAGCCCTCCCACAAAGATCTTACCAACATTTGAGTTTGGAAACGAAGCAGAGGCTCACAAGTGGCAGTTGGACCAATTACAGGAATGGGGTAAGAAGGATGGCGGAAAACTGAGTCCTGATGGGAGAGTTACACTTGGGTTTGCGTGAGTGGGCTTGGCTTTCCCTGTTTCCTTATTTCCCTGGATTCGCGCTGATTTTGCTGTCTCCTCCCCCTAATGGTGCAGATACGACCTTGTTATTTATGGGTTTGATATCCCTCACAAGGAGATCGTTTCCCTCGCACGTTCATCGAACGCGTCCATTATCACCGCACATGTGGTTCAGGGTACGTTTTCCTTCATTCTCCTCCCCGTTTCTCCGGAGAGTTTTATCAGAGTTACGCCCCAGGGAACACAATCCTAGCGTGGAGGGATAAGGAACTTCTAGGCCCGGATGTAGTATTCTCTCATTGCAATTCCCTTGCATATCGTACTGCCCCGGATGATGAGGCGTGGGCAGCAATGAAGGAACACCAATGTGCGATCGCTTCCACACCCGAAGACGAGCTTGGTATGGCTCATGGAAATCCCGTTGCGTTTGACGGAGTTGATAGAGGCGTCAAGTGTGGTCTTGGTTGTGTAAGTTCTAAAAAAACACTCTCAAGTCTCAATAGCGTTAGGCTGCGGATTCTGAGTATTAAGTTCAATAGGACGCCGTGTCTATCAATAGTGGTGATATGTTCACCCAAATGAGGTTTGCCCTCCAGTGGCATAGAGGTAATGATATAGGCTTCAGGCACTATATCCATTCTAACTCAAGGTTGGATCATCGTTTCCACAGGTCGATGGAATGAACAGATTCTGCAATCGAAATCTACTTCGCCCAAACATGTCAAACACACTTCCGCAGACGCGTTCCGTCTAGCAACGTTAGGAGGCGCAGAAGCTCTCAACATGTCCCATCTCATTGGAACCATCCAAGTAGGAAAAAGAGCCGACATTGTTATCTATGACGCAACGTCACTCAACCTCGCTGGTATCCAAGACCCGATCCAGGGTATCGTCTTCAACGCATCAAATGCGGATGTTGAAACCGTCTTTGTCGATGGGGAGATCGTTGTGGATAAACGAGTTCCTGGTAAAGTGGGATTGAAGGGAGGGATCGAGTGGAAGAATGTCGCAAAAGAGTTGAGGGCTCGTGGGGAGGACCTGCGCAAGAGGTGGCCTCTTGATAAGCTCGAAGAACTCTGGGATGAGTATTACACGAAGAATGGGGCTCCTGCGATTTAGTCGAAATTGGGACGATACCCCATGTACAGAATATAACAAGTGTATGAGTACTTCCTTGTATGTTCAATGTAACAGTACAGATATTATGAATAGCCGTCCTTTCCTTGAACGACACCATAGATAGGGCCATTCTTACCAAACATTTTCCGAAGATCACAAGCCAACTCCTCCGGCTTTTCGTAAGACGCAAAATGACCCCCGCTTTCGTGCTCTGATTCAAAGACGACGTTTCCCATCGTCCTGGCCCATCTAAAAAAAAGGTTTGCTGAGTGAGAAGCGAGACGGTCTGCGAAAATGCGAACCCTACGTTTTTGGAACAACTAAGATTTCTTTTGGGAAAAAGGATAGCCCTATCGGGACCGCTGTCCATTGGTTTTTGAAGAAGCCTTCAGCAACGCGGAACTCGTAGTATATTCTCAACGTCGCTGCAGGACCGGCCCTCGAAAACCAGTGAATCGAAACCCACTGCAATACTAGTAGGTCTGTAAGTGGGGGTGTGTAGAAGGGGATTTAGGTCACGATACCTTCGTCATCGGTCCATGGATACGAGCCTGTCCATTGAACCAATTTTTCGTAAACCCAAGCGAGCAGCCCTATTGGTGAATCAGCATGGGAATACCCGAGAGTTTGTGGTTGAGTAGATTGTTCTGCCATATATCCAGTACTCTTCGTTCGGAACCATGTCGAACGAGCAAGACCATCGCGATCTCTTGTTGTATAAGGAGTTAACAAGTGTTGTAGGTAGAGAAGGGGGTTGGTTGTGAAGCTTGGTGGCTTTGTAACCCTATAATCGACGAGTCAATTCGGGTCTACAATTGACCTCGTTACATCTGAACATACGCGATGAAACTTGTGTGCCATGCTTTGACGTGCTTTTGTCCATAGAATAAGCCGAGCTTCCGTGCAACCTGAGAAGAACCGATATTCAAAGAAGGAGCAGGAGGGAAAGACAAGGTGAACACACCATGAAACTACCTTGAACGACTGATGGGTAACGTAACAAGAGTAAGAAAGGATGCATATGGTTCCCTCAAACTCTTCTTACCATACTCGTTATATCCCAGTGACAACATGAGTTTATTGGCAACCTATGTATGCCATTGCCTTGTCAGCCAGGTCTGGCACGGAATATCGAGAACTCGTTGTACCTCTGCATACTGTGCACCTGCAAAACCCTTTTTCTTTGGTGCCTCAGAAAAACCATATCCGGGGAGACTGGGGACGACAACATGAAAACTCGGTTGACCGGAAGTTGGGCTGACAAGGAAATGGAGTAACTTGTGCACCTCCATGAAGTGTCCAGGCCCTAAATGTGTCCTATCAGTTTCGGGTTTGTTTATAGATAGGCTTGAAATCCTCACACCCATGAATCAGAAGTAGGGGTATGGCACCCTCAACTTCACTTCTTTGGTGAACATAGTGAATGTTCAACGCCCCAAAATCTTCGACATCGATATCGCGAGTAAATTGGGGGAGCTTGTTGACGGCTACCTCATAGGCCCTCCAGTCAAACCCATCCTTCCATCGTGCCAGTAACCTCCTGATATCCTCGAGCGGTACACCGTAGTCCCAAGCGGATTCTTCGAGCTCATCCGGAAGCCGGGTGAGCTCGAGTTTCTTTCTCAGCGTGTCGATCTCGAGGTCGGAGACATGTAACGAGAACGGACGCTCTGCCATTCACGCTGAAGTCGTCACAAGAGGTGAATGGTGTCCCGGAAGAGAGCGGTGAGACAATGGTTCTCTCAAAGGATAGTCTGTGATATGTTTCGGTTAGCATCCGACCACCATGGGAGGGTTTACATGATTGCGCTTGCCTTGTGATGGGCGGCGATGATTGTCGAGCTGATAGTCAAGCTGGTGTGATGTGTGGTCCACTCAAAGAATATGATGTCCATTGTCGACATGCGGCGATCCTCGAATGTCGTGGTTGCCAGTGGAGGCGAAGTCCACCGCCATGAAGGCACTCGGGCAGCCTATATTAGGACGCCGAGCGCCTTGAAAGCCCAGCCCGAGACGATTCCATTCCTTCCTCTCCACTACTACCACTATAACAGCGATGAGATTCACCTGGCTATCACTCTTCATTCTCCCTCTCCTCGTCTCAGCAGGGACAGAGGAACAGCAGATATTAAATCCTCAAGTCGAAATGGTCGAGCCCTACACACCCGCCACAACGTCCAAGCCCACTTTGGCGGATCTCCTGACCATTGAGCCTGCGGCTTCGATCTTCTACTCATATGCCCGGGAACTCGAGCTCAGTGAACGTTTCGCAGATGCGAATACATATAGCACCGTCTTGGCACCGTCGAACAAGGCTGTAATGGCTCTTGCACGTAAACCGTACGATTCAGTTCTTTCACCCATTCGCATTTGGTACACCGTCTTACGATTTATCGTTGATACTATGTAGGCATCAAGGACCCAAACCTGTTGATGACACTGTAATCATCTCTGAGAAAGAGTTTGACGAACAGACTAAGAGGAACGTTCAACGCTGGGTCGCCTCGCACATCATTCCTGTAAGTCTTTCCACTCCATTCTATCCAAGCGATTCGTTTCTCAATTTGAATTTCCTACTATTGCAGGAGACCCCGGTTTCTTTCCCCTCATCAGAATCATACCCCACGCTTCTGGACGACAAGTCGGTCCAATTCAGCGAGATCAACGGCAGAGGAGATGCTCCGGCATGGTCCCGGGTCCAGATAGAGGACGGGATTCATATAATTGGAATGAAGGAGGTCAGTGCTATCACCCTTCCGCACCTCGACAAATGCTACAAATACTGATTGGAATCACTTTCTTACTCAACTAGGCTATTAATGGCGTGCTCCTTCTTGTAGACGGAACGATCAAGACAGATTAATCATTCTCTCGATGTGGACTATTTACCCTTCTTCTTGACATACTGTACTAACACAGTGTACTAATACCAGTATCATCTGCTTATGTTTCATTCATTCTCGTTGTCTCTGCCTCTGCCCACTTTGTTGCACTCAAGTTCCGAGCGATAGCTTCAAGTGCTCACTCAACGCCCCCTTGCGCAGTCTGGTGGGCAATGGATACCACGAGTGGCACTGGAAGGATTATCTTATCACCTAAGTCTACTTTTCTATCTCATAAACCAATGCTACTAGATGCATGCAAGGTTCACAATGTGAGCTCCTCCAACTGATACAAACCAACGATTCCCGCTTGTTCGAAAGCCGCCTTCCGTCTCTTCCTCCAATCCTGCACGGGTTCCTCTTTCCCTTTCCCAGTATCACTCGCTGCTCGAACGGCATCCGACAACGCTTTCGAGTGCGCTTTGACGAACGGTTGCAACGGTCCACTTAGTGATTGAAGATCGTCGGTCAGTGAGAGGAGGGTGGGAAGAAGTGTGGAGTTGAGACGTTCAAGATGTGGATATGAGGGCGGGTGCGTAAGAAGAGTGAGGTAGGATGTATCGAGGAGTGTTTGGAGGAACGAAAGGATCTGAATGCGGTTATGAGCGAGAGTGCGCGAATGAGACATTGGCTAACACATACCTTGTCCAAGGGAGGCAAATCGACGTCCGGAGTTGCTTGAGGATATATAGGAACTGGCACGCCCAGTTCATTGTTTTTGACACCCTCCGGAAAGAATCTCTCATCCTTTTCGCACCACGCATCTAACCAATCGAGTAAGATCCTCAATACGCGATCTATCTGTTCCGGCTCTTTGATATGTTCGCGGAGAGATAGTCGGAGAGAGGGCGGTGAAGTGGTGTAGGCAACACATCGAGATAGAACGATTGAGACGGTTGGAGGGGATGGTACCGTAGATGGGGCGGAGTCAACGTTCATCGCGTCGTCGGGCGAGGTTTCCGAAGCATTTAGAGAGAGGATGTCGTGCAAGAAGGATATGAGGTCGGATTCCGGGATGTCAGAAACATATCTCAAAGCCAGTAACATAGAGTCCTGACGCAGAACATTAACAAATGGACAAAATCACCGGAAATAGAATAAAGACTCACCCAGTCCTTCTGTGCTTTCAATGCCCCCAGTAACCCACCCTCAACCATCCCGTCACAGACAGCACCTCTCTCAAGCAAAAATCTAACGATTTTCGGTGAATACGGGAACTCCACCTTTGCCGATGTTCTCCCTTTCCTCTCCTGAGCAGCCCAAAACACTAATGCCAGGAGGGTCTTCACAAAGTCATACTTCAGCTCAAGCTTCGCATCCCGCTCCCTCTCTTCCTCATCCATCCCCTCCAACCTCCGGATAAACTTCCTCTTAGCCGGATTCCTACTCGCCTTTTCATGTTCCTCAGATGCCACCCATTTGAAGAAAGCCGCGTCTGCGGTATCGATATCTTTTTGAGAGAGCTCATGGGCGACTTGCCGGAGCACCTTCGATGCTCGAACTTCCAGATTTTCTGGGATGGGAAAGGCAGAAAGATCGTTTGGTTGAGGGATGGAGGCTGGTAGGGCGATCCACTTGGCACCAGCGGTAGCACGACCCATCGCGTTTGCAAGGGTTGAACAGAGAGGAACTGTCACTGGCACCACCAGTACGCTGGATATTGAACTTTTGGGGCCTTCACTTGATTCCGATGTTAAGCCGTTGGCAAGGCCCGACGAGGACTGAGCGGGGGATAACACGAGGATGACATTGGAGTTTGACGGGTGTCCACCAACCAGTTTGATGTCAATCCCATGTTGTTTGCTTCTCGAGAGTGTCGAGGGCAGAGCGAATGAATGTGAAGCAAGCAGCACGTTGTATTGTAGATCCCAGAGTAGTAGAACAATCTCACTTGTGGGGCCTGCGCTGATTGAAGCAAGCAGGACGTGTGAAGATCCAAGTGAAAGGATGGAAATCTCGGTTGAAAAGGGCGACGGTGAAGACGTCTCATCACTTTTGGACTGCGGGTTCGGAATAAAGGTGAGGGAGCGCAGTGGGAGGGGGTCTACTTGAGGTGATATTGATTCGGGAGTGTGATCACCAGTCTCCAGTTGGAAAGAGTACCACGTTCCATTTGGTGCTGAATATGTAGAGAATGAGTTGCATGAAGTATTTTCGGACGTTCGACGTACTGATGATGGAGAGCAGGCCAGAGCTGCTACATGTAGCATCCGTGATGACCTGGACAACAGGTAAATGGCACCCCAAGAACGAAGATTTGAGTACATACCGGGATTTCTGTTGAGATCCCTTGATCACCAACAGGGAACATACTACTACTGACATTGACACCGATTGTTCGAACCCGAAGAGAGTTGCTTGAACGATAGAGTTGTACGATAACGACACCATCTACAGAAGAGACCCGAGGAGGTACAAAGGAGCATTCTTGACGGGAAAATACAAAACTATGGAGGAGGGTGCCTTCCTCTCCAGGAAGTTTGAACGTCCATTTGACTTGAAGGTCGTCGTCGAGAGCAGTAATTTCACAATTAGGTCCAAGAAAGAGGCCTAACCCCGGTATTCTGTCGGGAGCGTGCACAGATACCACTTTGTGTGGAAGCTAGAGTACAGTCAAAATTCGCTTTGAGCGAGAAGAGATGACAGTACTCACAACCACCGAACGCTTCTGCCCACTTGAGGTAGATGGCAGATCGCCTGAAGGATCGTGTTTCCAAACCCACACTGTTTTCCCACTATCCACCTCTGATATATCGTTTCCTGATTCAATAACAGCATACGTTGTTGCTTCCGTGGATTTTTCTCCTGTAAGTGTCCGTGTGACTGCAGGACACGAAAACGCGGATTGGGGACCAAGGGTATGTGACACGGTGGGATGAAGTGAGGACAACTACAATACGAAAGTCAATCTATTGGAAAATTAAGATAGAGAATCACAAGCACCTACGTCTAGGACATGTACACCATCTCCTACAGCCGCAACGGTCGCAAACCCATCAGATTTGCTTGAGGAGGCTTGTTGATACGACGCGAAAACCTGATGAGCGGGCTTTGAAGCCTTCGTGGATTTTGTTTTTCTTCTTGAGTGCGTGTATGTGGAGAGTAAGAATGGGTCACCTATCGACGACATGAGTGGATCGAACCCGACGTGAACTTGAAGGTCATAAATGAGTTTCTCAATCAAAGTCTGGCCAAATTTTGGTGAGATCACGCTAGGGTTAGGGTCCGGGATCTTCCTGCTTTGCAGAGTTTTTACGGAGGCGCCCATAATCATCACTTCTTGAAGTTGCATTCGCCCTCGACCAGATCAACGGAGTGCGATTCTGCACAAGACAGTGAGTTCGGAGTCCCTGTTCACAGACCATTGGCATACCGCTAATACGTACATTAATTTTGATCAAGCCAAAACAAAGAGCCCCCAAGATGGCGTCGGCTTCGGATGTCTCTCATCCCGTAGTGTTTTCGACGCAAACACCATACACTCTACCTTCACAAAAATTTATGATCCCAGCATCATGGAAGCGCTACCACCTTTCTCAACTCGTGAACAAAGCGTTGTCTCTATCAAGTCCTATTCCGTTCGACTTCCTTGTGCGAGGAGAAATACTGAGGACATCACTTGGAGAATGGTGTACGGAGAAAGGGATCGGAGAGGTAGAGGACATCTTCCACAACCCATACACTCGGTCTAACGCGAATGATCTCGAGAATAGGAAGAAACTCTCGAAATTGAGTACTTTGAGTCTGTCATGCCTCCCCAGAGAATGTCTTCACTGCCACATGAAGACTGGGTGTCTTCCGTGTCCTGTGGATTACAAGGGTAGGTAGCTGTTCCAAACACAGAGGATTGCAATCAACTGAAGTCCACCTGTTATCGAATAGGCACTTCGTAACTGCCTCATATGATGGCATTCTTCGAGTATTTGATTATTCCCAAACCCTTTTACACGCTACACAGGTTCACGAAGCACCGATTACTTCTGTCTCCTTGGTGCACAACGCATCTCTCCCTGAAGACGACATACTTGTAGCCACGGCCTCTCACGATCTAACTGCAAGACTCACCCAAGTCAATATAAGGCAGCGTAACTCCCAGGACGAGAACCACACAAAGACTCTGGCCTCCCTCCACCTACATACTGCCCCCTTATCTTCGATTTCCTCAAGCTCGTCTGGAGCACACATCGTTACAGCCTCATGGGATAGTTTGATTGGTGTCTGGGATACGCTTATTCCTGCCTCAGACGAAGTACCCGTGGACGAGTCACAAAATCGCGCTGCAAATAGGAAAAAGAGAAGAAAGGTAGATGAAGAAGGCCCAAGACGCAAGGCACCTCTACATGTCCTCAAAGGCCATACCGCGCGGGTTTCAAAGGCCTCTTTTGCCACACATAGCAATAACATTGCGTACAGTGCCGGTTTTGACTCGACACTCCGAGCATGGGACGTCGAGAATGGTGTTTGTACCAATACTATTGTACGCCCCCTTCCTGGTCTATGAAGTTATCCCCTTTCTCTCTTTCTCATTGTTTTTCTTTCGTTGTTCCTTGTCAGACGGCATCAACAAAACCATTTTTGGACCTGGCTGTGTCCAGCGAAGGGACAGCCATCTTTGCATCCTCTTCAGATCGTACAGTCTCCCAATACGATATCAGGGATCCGGCAACTTCGTCCTCTGCGGCTCCGGTGTCTTCATTCTTCCACCCCTCAACGCCATCGTGCATTTCATTACCGCCTTCCTCCTCGTCGAGTCATCAATTTGTCACGGGTTCTTACGACGGTGTTGTTCGTCTTTGGGATACGCGGAGTGTTAAAAACGCGGTGACAAGCTTCAAACCATGGGAGGGCGGTAAGAAAATCTTATCCGTCGATTGGGGCACCGGTGTGATAGCGATTGGGGGAGAGGGGGGCGTGGATGTATGGAGGTTGAATCAGGGGTGAAAAAAAATACTGGTAAATGGAAGCGGTGTGTGTCGTTATAGTTCTCGCAGGTACCCGGTGTCAATGGACCTCGTATGTTATAAAGGTCAGGAGTCGCGATTGGCTTTATAGAACGTCCTGTGCTAGGTGGGTTTATGAAACTCAGGCGATGAGGCCGTCTTTCTCCAAGTGCTTCATAGAAGTCTCAAGGTTGATACTTAGTCCTGACGAGTGGTTTCTGGTGCAAACGGGACGGTCGAAGGCGATGCTGAACTGGCACCGCCTTGAATCCGTTTCGGGAGGCCCTCTCGTTGTCTAGCAACATCATCTCAAAAACTACAAAGAAAAGCCTCTGGTATACCAATCAGAACCTTTTGACACAAAGGCCTCGCCTATCCCTACAATTGCAAGTTGTCATTATTGCTCACCAACGCAAATGTTGCAAGATATTAGGCCCTCCAAATAAGCGCTCAAGTGTACAATGGCAGTGTTTTTGTAGCATTCGGCGCCATTTTCCTCTCAGGCTGAAGCTTTCAGGAATTACTGTAGGAGACCCGGATGTTTGGTGTCGACACCGCTTGTACAGTAGACGTCGAACAGCCATTCCTTTCTCTGGACGTCCTCTATATGCCCATCCAGGTTCCGGTACTTACAACGCCCTGTGGCGGGGCGTCAGAACTTATGAAAACATTCTAGTACCGGCGGAAGGCTTGCCACAGGCGCAACACCATTCTGATTGTTCTGGTATTTCCATTCTGTGGAGTCTTCAGTTGTACAAGAATGGATACTTGCCTATTAACCCAGGATCGTGGCGGTCAACTTTCTGGGTATATATCAAGCCTTGTTACACCCAAGAACACACAATTCAACAGGAGGCGCATTACTTTTCCTTCCTCACCTTCTACTCCACTCACCACCGATACTTGACCATGTTCAAACTTTTCTGTCGTAATAGCAGGCGTACAAGCAACTCGAACTCCAATGAAGCTCGCCACAGACAAGGGTCGTCTGCATGCAATGGTACCAACTCGGGAGCAGATGATTGCCCACCGTCGTATCAGGATGCGATAACAAGATCGCAAAACTCTGCCTCCTCTCTCGTAGGAAGAACATATGAGAAGTCTGCGACAGAGCATACACAACAGGCGATGTGCCACAAAGATGAGAAAGAAGGCAAGAGGAACAATATAGCTACAATCTATGTGATGAACTAACAAAAAATCTGATTTAGATTCAAAGGAACCAGTGACTTCTACTTCTCCAGAAAGGAGAGAGGAGACTGGTTTCAAGCAAGAACTTGAAATACTGCGATATTACGATACTGTGATCCTTGTAGATGACAGTTCATCTATGGTTGGTGGACGATGGAGAGAAGTATGTGTTGATCCATTGTCATCCACGTTCAAGTTCTCAACTAAACATCCATTATAAGGCACGTAATGCACTAGCTACATTGTCAGAAATTGCGATGGCCTATGACCAGGATGGAATTGACATTTACTTCCTGAATGAACTCACAACGGAGGGACAAAATATAACAGTACGTTCTTAGCTTATTTCCAGACGGTTCTCCTCACAGACAAACCTCGCAGTGCCCAGAAGCTGTCGAATCGTTGTTCGAGAAAGTCAGACCGTGGGGTTGGACACCAATTGCACGGAGACTTCGTGAGCTCACCGGGGAGTATATGCAGGGGCTTCGAGAATCATCCCTAGCTGGAGTCATGACCAAACCGATTAACTACATTGTGATTACCGACGGCGTCCCAAGTAGGTCCAAGTATTCCATGCTGACCCAGAAACTTTGTTGACGCACGAACTTTAAGCTGACCATGATGAGCTACCGAATGTGATTATGAATTTAGCAATGGCATTAGAGAATGGGAGATACACAAATAACCAGGTAGGATCCTTCCCATTGCAGGAATGAACTTGAAGGATACTAACTGATACTGCGTATTTCTTTCCCTCCATCAGCTTGGGATTCAATTTGTCCAGGTTGGCGACGACCGTTGGGCTACACAATATCTCCAAAATCTGGATGGAGATGTCAAATATTATAACTTCCCCAGAGATATTGTTGACGCTTCGCCATACTCCACCGGGGACACACTCACCGGAGAGAAGATTTTAAAGATCTTGAAGGGGGCAATTGACCGACGTCTTGATAACTCGGGCTCTGTGGGTAGACCCGGGATCGCAGGATCTCGGACAATTCAGTCTTACTGAGCGCTGAGCTCCGAGCCTGTTTCACTTCACGTTAACTGACTCCTGGCTCCAACGGCCGAGGACTATTGTATTTCTATTATGGAGATACCCATACCGTACGATCGAAATGCAGAGAAATAAGTAGAATAGCGCAACGTCATTATGCACCAAAGGACAATACAAATAGCCTCTCTTTTTCCTTGCGTTTACAACGTTTTACCTTGGATCCCGATGATACCTGCCTGCGCCCATGGATATGTTCCTACTGCCCCTATTTTGGAAGAGATGAGACCTTTTTGGTGATGATGGGGACAGTGCCTTGATCCGGCACCGGCGCGCCACGATCTGTGGTCCTGGAACATCCTGGTCATCTATTTTGCAAAGGACTCATCCTTATAACATGTACGAGGAGGAGCACAGCCTGTGCCCACGATGGTTTGAACGCCTCGTGTATTGGGGCCACATGATGCTGGGCTTATGGTAGGTCCCGCCGACTTCGTATTTTTGGAAGGTGATGACTCTCACAAACGCCGAATCATGATCGCAGATTCACAGGAAATTGGGCAGAGCTCCCCACCTCGAGGTTCCGAACCAGGCGGCGTCTCCTCACGTCGGTATTATAAGCTTGACTCAAGCACTCATCTGCGCCATATACCTCCATGGGTAACTCGCCCTCGAGATCCCGCCACTCTGTAGACATCTCAGGCCCTCGAACTCTAGCTCCAGCGGCTGCAGCAGCAGCCTCAGAAATGGTAGAAACCCGCCACACAACTAACCAGATTGGAAGACGAGCAACTACAAGCACATCTACACCGACTCGCACATCCTCTACGCCCCATACTCATCGCAGAGCGCGATCCACTAACTTTCAGTCTGAGAACACGGCAAAGAAGAGCCGTGAATCTGCTCCGCCGCCATACTCGCCTTATGGTGCTATGAATGCCCGACCATACGATAATGTCGAGAAAATTACCGCCCCATCGCCACCAGCGAGCTCTACAGCGGGCTCTGCGGTCGGAACTCCACATCGCCGATACTCGGCGCTCCCAAACCTGGGCGCGATCTCCGAGAACAGTCCCCGATTGACTGTGAATACCAGCGTTGCAGGAGCTGCTGAGAATGTACTGGAGGTGCTGCGCGAATATAATACTGTTATAATCGTTGATGATTCAAGCTCAATGGCTGGGGAAGCCTGGAGAGAAGTGAGTGTGCCTCTTATTTGTGGTTGCTGTGCAATATCGAACCCATGTCATATTCGACAACAGACTCGAGAGGCTCTCGCGGCACTAGCAGAGATTGCATCGAAATACGACGCAGACGGAATAGATGTATGTTTCTTGAACGATAGGCGTGTGGGCAGAAACATGACGGTACGCCCCTCCTTACCCCATTGAACTATTACTGATTCCCCGGAACAGGACGCAGGAAGTGTCAATCACCTCTTCCAAACCGTCACACCGTCGGGCGCAACTCCGTTAGCAGCTAAACTGGACATCTTGACACTGTTTTACATGGACCAACTTGACAAGGCCAAGGCCGCTGCGGATGCTGGTGATCAACGAGCCCTCAGAGCTGTGAAACCCATAAACTACATCATTATCACCGATGGTTCTCCGAGTACGTCTATTGCGATCGCAGCATGCTTCATCCTCGCCTACTGATCAATTTTCAATTCTAGCTGATGAACCATCTGACGTCATTGTTAGGCTCGCGAAACGACTAGATGCAGGAAACTACCCTCTATCACAGGTATGTGGTCCATCATATATCAAACGGAATGATCAGCACGATGTCTGATGCTTACTTCCCGCGGCATCCAAAGCTGGGAATCCAGTTTGTTCAGATCGGAAATAACCCCAAGGCTACGGAGTTCCTTACAGAGCTTGATGACGACCTCTCACGAACACATGGAGTGCGCGACATTGTCGATACAACTCCATACACGGGCGGTGTTCTCACCGCCGAACTTATGATCAAGATGCTACTGGGTGGCATCAACAGACGAGTAGACCGTAGAGGTGCAAGGAGCGTCATGTCTCAATGATCTCACGACTATACAAGTCTTTTCCATCTATCCGTTATTACTGATATTGTATCATCTATTATGTCGATATTCGTACACTTCCCTTGTAATTGTAGACCTGGATTCCCTCTGCTTCTGCTTCAGCATGTAAATGTACAGTATGTGTATATGTCACATTTTACCGATCCCAATCTTCCAATGTGAAAGCAAATATCCCAAAAGTCGAAGCAGCTTCCCCAGCACCTCCGGCGAGACTCTCGACACCCCTTCTCACAAACCTCACGAGCGCATCCAACTCCAAACTCATCTTATCCACCCTCACATAGAAGCTCTCCTCCACAAACGAAATCGAAGTAGACGCAGCGAGTGAAAACGACGGCTCAGCCCCCGCTTCTAAACTCATCCCGTTGTCCCTCTCCTCATCTTCAGAATCCGAACTCGAGTCTGGAGTTTGAGCGAGGATAGATTGAGAGAACCCAATGATATTTTTCCGTTGTCGTTTTAACCGTCGACTTCGATGTCTTTTCATCAAGATGAGAGATTGTCGAGAAATATCCAGCGTCGAGTCCCCTGCCAACGCAACAAAACAATCTGCAAAATGCAGTGTCATATCCAGGATCGATATCACCGAGCGATGTAACGCGACCGTCTATGTAAAGATATTTGGGTTATGTCAGTTCAAAGGTAGAACCAAATCAAACCGTCAACGTAGGACGGGCGAATCGAGGTTAATGAATAGGTGGAATCCAAGTTGAGTTAGGGATATGAAGAGGTTTCAGCTGTCGATCACGTACATTTTTCTGAAGAAGACATCGGCCCTCGAGTCGTTCCAGACTGTCAAAGAAGTAGTAGTTAGCACCGATGTAGTGCCTCGGGTGCGTAGAAAACGTACTGGGCTTCGTGGAGGGCTATCATGTCATCCAATGAACGGGCTGTTTTTAGAGCGGTATGGAATGCAAGGACCTGAGTATGTAAAACCTAGGAACCCCAAAAAAAGATTGGTCAGACCCCCGATCTACGTCGGGATAAGATATCGAGAAACTTAGGCACCGACATTGGTGGAGATAAAGTTTAACAAGGCGCTATTCACGAAGTCAACACCATCACCACAAACCGGTGTATCGCAAAGGGAAAAAAAAATCGTTAGAAAAGCGATGTTCCCGATAATATGGAGAGAGAAGGAAAGTAGTAACTCACTTGACAAACCAAGACAACTTCCCTCTCATCGCATAAAACACCTTCAACTCACCCCCCATATTTGCTACATTCGCATTCGCAAGCGCACTCCTCACCAAAATCCTCTCCAAAACATTCTTCGCCCTTCTGATCTGTAACACAAACGAAAACACCGACGAATAGACTTGCATTGCGCGGGAAGTGAAGATATATGTAAGTGGAAAGGGTACGGCATATTCGATGAGAAGACCTTCGATAGCGCGCACAGTTCGGCGGATAGGTTTGTCTTTGTTTCCGCGGTGAGAGAGCCGGACGAGGGAAGGGTCTATCCAGTGGGTTTGACCTGCGTCTACTATGTCGCGGAATGCGCTGTTGAGGAAATGGAAGTCGGTCCACGGGTATTGACTGTCCATCTAGGAAAAGAAGGAGGGGTCAATTTCATCTACACTACATGTAATGAGAAAAACATGACCATGGCTTACCCTTGCAAATAAAGTGTCTATGAGATTCGCAATTGCGTCTCCTCGTCTCATGAGGAAAAGATCCTCCATGGCAGAAAGGTGTAACCAAAGATCACACTCCTCTGTCAACACCTGAGACAAGACTTCTTGTGCTTTCTTGCACATCGGGACAACTTCCTCATAAACAAAACTAGCAAAATCATCCACCGAAATCGACACGACTTGCTCCTGTTCTTTCCCCTCACTATCCAACATCTCCTCCCTACTGTGACTATTCTTCAAAATAGTGCGAAACGAGGGCCAATCAACCAACCATCTCTCTTTCTCGTCCTGACCGTCCAAAAGCGAAGACAACCCAAGCACCCTCAACAACCCCACAGCTTTCCCAGCACTCAAAATATGCGTTGAAGCCTGAGCTAGAAAAGTAGGAACAGCAGAATGCCTCCCTTCGCCAACTTGCACATCACCACCATCATCCGACCCTCCTCTCAACACAAACCCATCCGTCCAAAAATCAGGATCAAACAACCCAAGTTCGTTATCCTCAATGAAAAACTCTTCATCCACCCTATTACTCTGGAACCCATACTGGCCTTCCTGGGAACTCGCAACCGGAACGGAAACCTCCCTAATGGGCATCCCATCCTTCAGCCATTTCCCAATCATCATCCAGACTGGTTCAGCCGCACTAGCAAACACCGAAAACAACGCCTGTGACGTCGTCACATCTCCCATAGTCGCGTACTCCCTCATAGATTTGAGTAGCGAGTCCAATAATAGCGAGGTCAGACTTGAGGGTGATATCCTCGTTGGAAGGTCAGGTAGAGTCCAGATTTCTAGGATGGGTTCAGAGGATCGCGTGGCTCGTTGAACGACTTTGCGGACGAGATCCAAGAGGACGTTGTAGGTCTCTGCGAATTCATCTCGAATTGACACTTCGAGACTGAGAAGACTGATAACGAGGGGCGGTCCAGCACCCATCAAGGCTAAACAAACTGATTCTTCCTTACTCGCACACCATGTGTCGAAAAGTCGGATTTGATGGTCAATGCTTTCGCAGAGTGCTTCGAGGGTTCGAGTGCTCCGACGATAAGTATGGGAGGTGAGAGGGGGTTGCGATATATTGTGGTGGGATGATTTGGTGAAGACGGCCGAGACGAATTTTCGGAGGTGTTGGAGGGTTGTGGCCGTCTGAGCGAAGGACGATAAGACGGAGTGAAGTGCTGTTTCTGTGATATGTTGAAGCCTCGGGGCGTCGGATGAGGGCTGCGAGAATATACCTCAGTAAACACAATTTGTAACACATAGGTTCACGCACACAAAAACTCTGGGGGTTCTCTCCTTCGTGAGACCATGAAATCATGAGGTTCCGCCGTCCCTGAAGACCAAATAATATCTCCCGAACAGCATCATGCTCGTAGATATATTTCTGGAGACCAACATGAGTTATCAACCGACTTGTTTCCAATTCTCTGGGCTTACATCCTGTATCATTCCTGTAGCCCTGGAGCCCATGTGCGAACTTAATAGTCGGCGGAATGCAGGACCTGTGAGTAAACCCTCAGCAGCGACTCTCTACGAATAATGAATTATAACGCACCTATAGTTGAGGCATCTCCCAGGTCAAACGGTCTATCCACAGGAACCTTCAGTCTCCATTCCGACCTCCAATACTGTCTCTTCTGCAAATTCTCGAAAACATCTAGATGGCTAAAACTCTGCACAAACCGTTCCTCAGCGGATGGGCCTCCACCTAATTCGGTACGAGCCTGAGGAATCTCGGTCGGCAGAGGCGATATCGGCCTGGGAGCACTCGAAGCTTGAGAATCCGTATCGTCCAAATCATCATCATCAAAAGGTGAAAGAGAAGGAGAGCTATCTATGCTCTTTGTCTCCCAGCCTTCGACGGTACTTCCTGGTGGAAGACCATATACGCCTTCCCAATGTTGGCCTGAGAATGGTTCTTCTGTTAGGATGGATTTCCATGTAAGGCCTTCTGCCGGTTTGGGTGGGTTTCTAATCTCTTCGAGGTATGTTTCTGCGCGCGTTAGGGTGGATGGGTCTGGGGAGCATGATAAGAAGAGCTGATCTGGGGGGTGTTAGAAGGTGTTGTGGATTGGTGAGGGGTGGTGCTTACGAGAAACTGAAGATGGTGAGGAAGGCGGGAGCTCTAGAGAGCAAGAATATATTAGTAGAAGGTCTGGGAGAGAAGAGTGGGTACGGACGTTGATCTCTGCATCGAGGTCACTTGGTCTTTCTTTCATGTGTGTCATTAGTGTCTTGAATGCGGTCTCAAGAGCAGTCGCGTGGGTGTCTTGAGACATGATGTGGGCCTTCTGAATCAGCCTGCGACGTTATTGAGTTCTCTCTCCCATTCATGAATGCATGAATTCCGACAGAACCATACCCTTTGAAATGCTTCCTCACGCTGCCCATATCCACACTCCCACTCGGCTTAACAGTCTGATCCAAACACCTCGCCACATATTCACTCGCAATCCTAAAATTATCCTCATCCTCCTCAAGCGTAATCCCCGTCACAAGGGTCACTAATTTCTGATAATGAGGTATCAATCGGGATGATTGTCTAGTCGGCGGTCGGACGCTGAAACGAGATGGGGCACGATGGGTGAGACGAGATGAAGGACGAGATGAGAGAGATGTGGGTGGACGTGTAACATAAGATGCAGAAGAACCCGGCCGAAGCGAGGCACTTGTGGGAGGGCGGATGGATGCGCTTGATGAGGGTCGGCTCGGGAG
>JANAWD010000365.1:0-42115 GCA_027627245.1 Meripilus lineatus | reverse complement strand
TTTTTGCTGGGGGCCGGCGGGGGGCTTGTGACCACCTGAGCTGCCGCACCGGATCGTTCGTACTCCTCGACCTTCGCTCGCATAGCAGACCAGCCGACGTCTCGCAACACCCCACCGAGATCCTCCACACACTTCTCATTCGAGATCGTCCATTCTTGAACTTCACCATCAATGAATGTGCACTTGACAAGTGTTCGTCTCTTGTCCTTGAAAGAGCTCAAGTCGAAGAGTACTTCGTGGAGAAGCGAGATGACACCGACAGACCTGTCGAGCATATGGATCGAGGCTGGTGGATCGAGGTCATGCTGAGAGAGTACCTGAAGGGAATTAATATAAGACTGGGGAATTGGAAGTGTCGGAGGGGGAGGTGTTGTGAAAGAGAGTGTGAAGAGGACGCTTGGGAGCGGACCGTCTGGAATGAGTCGAATTATCATCTTGAGGAACCAGAAGAGAGTATAGAATATATAGGTGGGTATTAAATATTAGTGGTATCGTTGGAGTGTTGTGTGGTGCAAGACAGATCGGAACGGGGTCGGGGTATGATTTATGAGTGAACCTGCGGGTAATTTACGGTCAGCAGTGCATGAGAATGATCATAATGAATCCGCCACTGCTCCAGGCACATTAAGGTCCACAGCATCCATCGAAACCCGCTGAATTCGATGTTTTGGTGACAATGAGACAGGCATGCAGAGGCACTACTACGACCCAGAGCGTATGCTCTAGCCTCTCACGTACTTGGGACACAATGTCGGGACCTGGGTAATGGAGGCCAGCACTCGTCTGCGCCACCATTATATGGGCACCATTCCGCCAAACGTCGGCTGTGACGGGCTTGTGACCGTGCGAGGGAGCGAACGGCGTGTTGTGTGGAGCGAGAAGAGCGGAATTGGGACACTCACCACGCTCAAAAGCCGACAATGTGACGGGAAGTGTGTGCCAGTGACGAGACACCCTGGCTGGTAATACCTAAAATGGGCACAACGTCAGCTACAGAACTGTCAAGGCGGCGGTGGCGCCGCATTCAGATTAATGCGCAAGAGAGTGGGCGCGTGCCGAGTGCCCATGGTCTGATCTCAGGGATTTTCCCTGTAACAGAGATGGCCATACAACGCTACGCGTTTCGACGCAAATGAAAAATGAAAGATGAAAAGGCTCATAAAGGCCCAGCATGAGAAGCATAGGTTGGATAAGAAGAGTGAAAACGCCGATCCGACAAACGCGCAAATCTGGAAAGGAAGAACGCTCACCGACTCCAAGAATGGACCCACGAACTCTCTACGTTCGCCACTGCGCAAGAAAAGTCTCCAAATGGCTTGCAGCGGGCGACGGTCAAGAAGCAAGATGTTTGCCAATGTCAGTCTGGAGTGGAGACTTGCCAAGGCACCGAGGTCAACGACGATGACGTCGATCTCGCCGTTAGCTCCGAAGACAGCCTAGTGGGGTGCGAACGCTGCGCAGAATCTCTTCCCTGTTGCCAGTGATGAGCTCAAAGGGTATTTGAACGAGCAGAGAGAGGAGAAAGAGAGCGTCGTGCGCTGATGAAGGCATGCAACGAGGCGAGGGCGGCAAGCTTTGAGGCCAGCGGGCTACGCCAGAAGCAGCTCGGAATATACAAATTCCAATCGAAATCCGCGTAGCGTCCCTTTACCATATATGGTAACTCGGGTGCCTTATACAGTAATCCCCGATTGGTCTCGGCCAGCGGAGGTGAAGCCAAACAAGGTACCACAACGGCATGCTGCAACACCACGGCTGCAGACACCCAGGGCACACGACATGGTGCTGTAGCAGCATGTCCCTCTGATATTCGCGTGTAGACCACAACTACGGAAGAGGGTACTCGGGGATATAATGTTAGATGCCTTCACAAGGTGCATCTCAGCGGCGTCGTACCCATTCGCGGCTGACGTTGATCGGAGTTTTAACGATCAAATTGGCTTCGAGTCGATGAGCACAAACATTGACTTGATCCGTGAAGAAGGAATCCTGAACCATTGTCCATTATGCAGCGTGATTAGGAACGTAAAACATCATATAAATAGAGGTCCGTTGGGTATCGTGAGGAAAGTGTCCAAAACATCACCGTAGCTCAGAGTCCGATGGCACCCAACAAGTTGCCCAATAGACCACCGAGCAACTTATCCAAACCGAGCGAGCTCACGACGCTAGAGAGCTTGAGAAGACCAAGAAGACCAAGTGTACCAGCTGGAAGGCTAAAGATGCAATCCTATGTTAGTAATGGGCCGTACTATTTTTGAAGCGAAACCATACGTTTGGCCAATTTGTCCAGTGACTCCAGGAAGAATCTTCTCGAGGGCAGCAAGGAACGCGCTCAAGGCTGCATCAAGGCCATTAGTTCCTCCAGTGGAAGGGAGAGGGCTTGAGATGGGGAGGCTTCCAAGTGCACCAGTCAAGCTCTGCGATCATATGTCAGCGTCAGGTACTAAGGACGATCCGAAAGGGAAGCGTACAGTGAGGAAACCAACGACAGTATTGATCAATGCAGTGATGTCTTCAGGTGTGATGGGGAGAGACGGAGCTGCTGTGGCAACTGGAGGAGTCGTGATAACTGGGACGGCTGCCCCGAGATCTGCAGTAACGTTCCCAATGATTGACTCAATCTGACCAAGCAAGCCGTCAAGCTGAGCTTTGGCCAACCCGGTCTGGATGGTTCCGGCCAAGGAAGCTGCAAATGGACCAATTAGTCTCATTCCAGCACTAATAACTCCCACTTGTACTCACTGAGATTCGTCAAAAGAGGTGCGAGTTCTTGTTCGAGGGAGGCGATGATACCCTGAACAGTATCGAGCTGTTGTCTTGGCTCAAGTTGTTGAAGAACTGGTTCTTCGATCGCAGCAGAGCCGGGTAGTGAAGCAGGGAGAAGTGCAGGAGCAGCAAACGCAAAAGTCGCGATGCTGGCGAAAGTGAAAAGAGGGAGGAAAAGCTTTGAGAAAAACATGTTGAAGAGAAATAACGATCGTAAACCAGACGTGAACTCGCTGAGCCGTTTGTTGGGTAGTGAAGGGTATGTCGGGGACCTCTGTAGTCTTTATACCCCTCTGACACGACTACAATTGCGATTGGGGAGGAGATTCAGCTCGGGTGGGTATCAGAGCTCGTATTGGAAGGGGTCGGGGAGGTTCATCCCGACAAGCCACCTGAACCTGTGAGTGAATCAATGGCACTATTGCAATTCCATAGAGAAGCTACATCGCTCGCACTCCTTGTTCGAGAGATGCTGCAACCTCGGGGTCATTTCGTTGGTCATCTTCCGGTCTGAAGTCGAAGAAACCAAATGGATGGACCGGCATAATGAAATTTGATGGGTCGAATATCATATAGCAAATGTCTTCCAGGAGACAGTGGCACATATTCCTCGACAACAGAAGCCCTACTGCTTTGGATGCCTCGGGAGAGGAGAGAATCGAGCAATCAGCGACTTTCTGCCGATCGAAGGGCCCATGGGAATCTTTCATGGTATCTGCCACACGGAACATATCCCACCAAGGAAACCTTGCTGAGCGACGCTACAGAATCCCTGTGTCTCTCGTCTCTCACTTACCATGAGGTCCGAGTCGATAATCGGACCACTTGGAATCCTGTACCCAAACGTTGATCCTCAGTACAGATTCTCGATGTGAGGCGAACGAGCCATACCCTTTCACCGACGTCATCATAGTATATCAATCACAGAGATCGCGCTAGGCCATATGCGGTTGACTGCGAATACAAGAAGTGGTACATAGTCCGTACCTCGGTACTCGGGAGAGTCAAACGTCAGGTTGCCTGGAAATTTGTCCTTGTCCATCCCGAGCCTACAGATCATTAGGTTGCGCCAAAAGGCATTTTTGATGGCATAGGTGAGAACTAAATGTGTGCACATGGAAGTGGGTGTCGAGAGCTGATTACTCATGAACCTGCGTTGCGTCTCTTCCAAATCAGTGCCAAGCCATGGCCACTACCAGGGAAGCGACAGCACCAAGAGAGACCTAAATGGGTCTGCTGGAAGCCATTGATAAACAAAGACAAATTTAGATGGTCAGATGATTCAGATGATGATATCGACAATTAAGGTAGTTTTGCGCTCCCATGTTCTCTTGAGTGCACACTGTACAGGTTGTCCACGTGGCATCCGAGTCCTGATTGCGGGCTACTCGAGCTCCGAATATACCTCCTCCTCCTCTCCACTGAATCTGACGTACCTCTACTATTGATCCAACGTTCTCTGTATTCAAGTTAAGGATACGCTCTTCGATATGGACCCAGCTGTCCTGGAGGTCACATTCTTCTCATCTAATAGTTATATTCGTTTCCCCAAAATCGTCCCATTCTTTTGACTTTGGTAACTGAGAGTCTTTCGCATAGGTTCTCTTTACTTGTGGAAAGGAAGGGACGTGCACTCTGACAGAAACAATAAATAGATTCATTCATCTCCCAAACTTCCTTGGTACACTCATACATCCGCGACGTGTATGACATCTTCGTCTTAGTTATCATCCTTGGATTGCTGCTAAAGTTCGAAATTATATTGTGCTTCGGCCCTCGTACTCGAATGGAGTGACGCTGGCGTGTCGGCGATTGATAACGTCATGCCAATCACTTGTTGTCGAGAGGATCATCGGTGACCAACGAGAACCCCCCTTTTCTCTCATCGCTGTTCGTTGAGAGGCTCCCTGCCAGCGAATGACAGGCTCCCAGTTCATCGCACACCATACCTCACTTTGCACATCCTGTTATCATTCCCGCGACCACAATCCCATCCGCCCTTGTTCATTGTGTCCATGCCAGTCTTTCCAACAATCCCAGTGCCCTAGTACTCACTGTCATTTCACACGATACTACAGAGTGGTGATTTTTTTTCCGCTTCAGAATCCAGTGGGTTTTTTTCATTACTGCTCCTTCATCACCGCTCCCAACTCTCAACTTCCCCGTCGTGAGGATTGTGCCCCCAGCATCTCACCTTTCTCACAGCCTCCGTTATCATCTCACTACCCCTTTCTACTACCTCCTATATATCCCGTATCTTATCTCCAGACATCTGAGTCCTCCAATCCTCCTCCTCCTCAAATGGCTACCCCCTTTGTTCCATTCCCCTGCGCATCCAACTCAGCCCGAGCGATTACAATTTCATGATTGTTGACTGGCTCTGAGGCAGCGGCTTCACTAGAAAGATAAGTAGTATGACGATTCTCTCTGGCTGAACACCGTACAATTAGTTCCTAGTGTACATTGATGTAAAGTAATTGTCTCCCAGACGACGGTCTGTGACAGGTTGTAACATCACATCCGAGTCCAGGTCGTGGGGTCCACCCCGAATAAATCCTCCTCCTCCTCCTCTGTGGTGTTCTGTGATGATCGCCTATTAGCTCCTATGCATCCTAAACTCTAAGCTGGCTGGGACAAAGGGTGATCCTTTATCGATCTCCCATCCTTTGACAGCAGGATTCGAAACGCCGTCCATCTTAACGCTTATCTCGGCAATAGGATGCACACGACTGAGTTTCTAGAAGTGCGCAAGCGTCCGTGTCGTACCAGAGTGTCTCATTTGCCTTCTTCAACTTCCTGGTTATTATGGGAGGCAAGTTGTCGCACTAATCACGATTGGTTATTTCCAGAACGTGAATTTTCAGGGCTCAAATGTTCTTCTGATCGGCCTCTTGACCCTTGGGACAATTCGAGCGAGCGGTATAGACCTTTCTGAAGACCTTCCATACCAAGTCCGTGGTATCTGGCGATACAGACAACAAGAAGTCAGGGTCTCAATTGATTAGGAGGGCTCAAACGCGCCTGATGTGCGCCAATCCGTCCTTGGAAGGTACCAAGTATTGCTGTGAGCGTTTCTCTTGTTCTTCTAGGGCACCTGAGCGATACGTTTCTGATTGTTCTCGAACTCTGCCCACCTAAGTATGGCTTTGTCCGTCAGGTAGCATGAATGGCGCGCAGTGCTTTCATCCGCGCGTCATTTGCTGGCGTCCGAATATCTTCGACTCGGAAGTATTTGAAGTGCAGTCGAAGAAATGAGGTGCATTCAATCACAGCTTGCACTTCTGCGTGCCGAGACGAAATTCGATAGGATAATGAACTGCCTAGCTTTCTGCCGCCATCCCAGGCGAATCTCCCTGAAATTCTCCTTTGTTGACCATGGCTAATTATATACCACAAGGCCGTCTGTCCCTCACTGGCATCCTCCGTTGTTCCGATAAGTTATCTGGCTTGTTCGAAAAACCTGTTACACCGGGATTCTACATTTGGCTAACGCGTCTCAAGTCTAAGAGGAACCTTACTGAACGCTTAGGCGATATCGTATCGGTCATCTGAATCAGAAATTCTGATAATTTCGCGATTTCTTATCTCTGCAGCAACCAATCGATGCTCCAGAAGTCAGTACCACGCGATAAATGGGCTCGACTGTTGTTTTCTGACGTTTGCGCACAGGTGTGCTCTCGGCATTAGCGATATGTCCCGATAATTGCCACCTACCTGGGTTGTTTCCGAGGGCATTTGTAGCCTGTAGAAGGTAGCGAACAATCACACCCCATACTACCGAAAACAAAAAAAAAAAGCCACCAATTAATGGCAGTGCTCCCTATGAGAAGGTCAAAATATGAAGTTGCTGAGTTCAGACTGTCCAAAGGAATTATTCGTTCAACTCCTTGTGTCCCTTCATTCCGACAACAATTTTGAAACAGTGATTGTTCATCTGCAACGTCTTGTAATTGGTTCTGAGCCATTGGTCGCTGTCCAGACTGAATATACTGAATCACTGGTCTGGATTGACACACATATATCTGTAACGAGACAAATCTCATTCTTGAGTGGTTCCTTCGCCAATAGTATCTACTCTGGAGGACACAATCAAGGATATGTCCCTGCCGTCATCAGTGATCAGCATGCACAAAATACGGGCAGTGTATTAATAGTGACCCCAATTGGAAGATATTTGCATCTTCCCTCTTACCAATAAGAAACTCCTGAAACAGGACAGTCATCGCAGTGCAGAGCAAATTTTCACGTATTACGTTCACAAGGTGATGGGTCGGGAGCGTTAAAGTTTAAGCGAATCCAGACAGCTATGTGTTGTCAACAAAGTCTCTGGAGAGTGTGTGCTACTAAACGTGACTTCAACGAATACGACCTCAGAGACGAGAGGTTACGAAACTCAAGAGTACTTGGAGTGACTCAACGTTCAGCGCGTATAGATACATGCTGTTATGTAGTGACTTCTCTCGGGGAACGTAGGGTTGACAACGCTGAACGATATCCTGGAGACCGTCAGATATTTCCCCGCCAAGACGGCCCGGACGACTCGGTTTATGACCTTTTTGAAGAATTTGACATTGCCTAAGGTCAGTCAACGGGGATTGGCCTGGATTTAAGTACCAGAAGGTGCACACATATACTACAGCACTTATATGGACCGTACTCACTTCAGAGTATTCACATCGAATTGCGTATCCATCGGAGGCGTGAGTGGGGAGATATTTAGCATTACACTTCGAGTTCGAGGAGATCGGGTGCTATCCGGTCGAGGCATCAACCAAAACTGGAAGCAAACCTGTACCGCTGAGGCTTGCCAAGCAGAATAACTAAGCTTGACTTCTCAATCAGAATGTTGACCTAACACGTAGTGCCAACCAAGGTTCTACTGCCTTGTTTGTGGATCGAGCCCACACAAATCCCCATGGATAACTCCCCCGGAATGCACATATAAGGAGACATTGACGGTTTCTGGCTAGAAAGTGACTTTCAGAAAGACAGCCTGAGTGCGAGGACCTACCCATGAATTCATGGCGTCCACATTTTTTTTCACTGTAGAAAACAACTCCGCCCTTTTCTTTCTTGAGATAATCTCGAATGCTCCAATTATCCATCAACGGAAGAAGTATCCACATCGAATATTGTATTGTCTCTTCAGAGAGACCGAGGAAGCGCAATGATGGTGTCGTACGGTTTTATGCTTCACTTCACGTTTCGGAGATTAAAAATGAAAGTTGAAATACAGACGCGCGCGGAGGTGGCACAGGCAGGACCAAATAATCATTTCAATCCCGACCCGACTCAACATGCATTGTACCACGAAGAAGCAAAATTTCGTGGTATGGCTCTTATACGCACTGTTAGAAACATAGATATCTCTTATTTTTGAAGTCCTGGAAGTACTCCAGCAGACATTACACTCAGTCGTCTCATCAACAAAGTCATACTAGATGCCCTACCACGCAGCCACGCACCACTTGCTCCGCTATACAGCCTTCACGATGGCTTTCAAAGAAGATATGGCATGGCTTCTAAGGTTCTGCGGCCGCCCTACTAAAGGAAGAAAGCATCATTTGAACCAGAGGAGAGGCGCGAGGCAGGCAGAGCGCCAAAGTAGCAACAGGATCTCCGTGAGGTCCCCATGATTATGTGAGTTTGGGAAAGGCATCATTGCTTCTGTATTATGTGATAATCTGGTCCGGGTTTTGAGTTCTAATTATCTCATCTGATATGTTCATATCAGCTGGGAGTAGACGCAAGAGATCAGAAAACAGTAAGATGGGTGTTCTTTCCCGGAAACCTCATACCCAGGTTCTGGAACAGAGATCGATGGAACGAACTTAGTTTGGGAGACAGTGGGCATGTCTTTCACAAATGCGTTGATGGCAAGTGACGAAACTCCGTAACTTTGTTCTATAATTCCGATGGGCCCTACGTACCAGGAGGTATTGGAGCTGCTCTCTTGACATCGGAGGGGGATGTATGAGGTGCTGTCCTAGACGTAATTGACAGTTCGTCCAAGGGGGATCTGGCTTCGATTGCGCTTTCTATGCTGATTGAGAACTTGAATGCCATGGGATATTGCATACCCAGTATTCAATACAACAAACCACGGTTGTTCTCGTCACTGACGCTCTTTATTCTCTTCCATTGCATCGAGCCATTCTTTGTGAGAGTTTTCTCCCGGAAACCATCCTCTCATCTCTCCAATAGCGCTCAGAGTAGACTTCCTGAAAAGGTGAGATTGCATCAAACTTCCTGAATCAATATATCCTTGCTTGTTCGAGGGACCAACGTGCTCACACCTTACAAACGACCTGGTGACACCACCTCAGACTATGTAAGGGATGCATCAGGAATGGGGCGGCCGTCAGTGCTAGTGTACGCTTAATTTGGCGTAGTGCTTGTTCCTTGTCCCTCGTCCTCCTCTGCTTTGAGCGGCGTTCGAATTTTTGAGCTCGGACTTAATACTATTTGAGAGCGAGGGGCACTTAGCCATCCACTATTTAATACCACGCAGAGCAAGCACGCACATACCCCTACATACGAGAACATCTAGACAGCCGTAGACAATATTATGATGTATGATACGAGCTACAGTCGATATATAGCTTGTAACTTAGGTGGAGCCAGAAATAGGCTGCAGCCAATACATCGGATTGAGAAATGACATCCGACCACAGGTCATTGGGTACTACCCGAATATGTCCTCCTCCTTGACCTCCACTTCTTCGTAATAAGCGCGGCGGAAATCTTCCCTCGTTCGATTTCCTAGATGACCGCTGGACGCGCTTCTCTTAAGACGTATCAATCCATCGATATTCTGATATATCTACAACTGAAAACAATCCGACCCTTATGGCGCCCGGATGTCGTGCACACTTTTTCGAATATCCTATTTGGAATTCGACAACTGTTATTGAAGCTGAAGTACCGCCTTCGTAACATTCGGTTATCGATCCACCGTAATCTGAGGACGCCGAACCGACATGACCGATGCGAACTCAAAATCCTTGGTATAAATAATGCCCTCTTCCAAACGTCTCCCTAGGATCCCTGAACGATCCCCCTTCTCACCATCTCTTGTACTATCTCGACTCCCACTACTATGACAAGTCCAAGTGATTCCGTGTATGCCCATGTCGCTGAACTTGAACAAGCGTAAGCCATCCATCTCGACTCGGTGCCAGTTTGATCAATCTCACTGTGTCTCGTATCGCCATATAGTGGGACGATAAACGATGACTATCACCCGCCAGCTCAATTACCAGGTGCAGAAAACGCTCGCAATGAGGAAGTGTTGCTGGGAGATGAGATAGTCTTTATTCTGAAGCAAGCGAGAAAGTCGCACCCCGGTATCAATGATGAGCTTTTCCAGCTCGTCACGTCAGTGTTTACGTCCGGGAACAGCGAATCACTGTATGCACTTAGAAATGATGTTGCTTGTAGTGTTCTCGAGCTTTTCTTGACGGTGCGTCGTTTATTTCAATTCTTAGTTGTGATTTGTGTCCTCAGCACGTTGGAAACAGGCTCTTTTCCACATACCCATTGCGGACAAGGATCAACGTAATCTCATTGTGAGAAGGTTCGCCAAATTGTGTCGCGAGTCATACCAGGTTCCAAACTCCCTACGCGTGACGGGAGTCCAATGGGACCCTGCGCAGGACAAGAAGGCTGGTGCATACTCAGATGTATACTCAGGAATGTTGAACGGGGAAATCGTGGCGATTAAGCAACTCCGAGTATTTCACCTCATTAAAGACTCGCAGAAGCCTCCCTCGCTCGAGGTAATCTTTGTCCTATGTCTATGGAGACGCTCAAGACCTGATATATAGCTATTTCCTTGGACAACCAGATATTTTTTCGAGAAATAGCACTGTGGAAAATATTGGCTTCAAGACAAGAGAGCCATCTTTTGCCATTTTTAGGCGTAACGGAAGGGCATCCGTCAAATTCCTTGTACAATCTTGGCATGGTATCTCCGTGGATGAAATCCGGCAGCGTCAGGGATTACATCGATAGCCAAGTGAACCCTCTTCCTGAACCGGTGGGTCACATATTCTCCTATCTATGAAGTATAAATGCCTCCTGAATGTATGTCGCTTTCAGACTAATTCAAACCGCGAAGATCGTCTCCTCCGTCTAAGAGACAGAATGAACGATTGGGCAAGTATCTATAGTTCTTTGGCATTAAATCTTGTCTAGAACTTCGACACACACAGCTTTATCAGGTTTCGTTAGGGCTGCGTTCTTTGCATGATCATGGAATTGTCCACGGAGATTTGCGTGCTGTAAGCGTACCCCAAGTGTCACTTTGGATACAGGATTGACGTATGATGACAATAGGCCAATGTCTTCCTTGATATGAACAATATGGTCTATATCGCAGACTTTGGACTTGCGATTATTGAAAATGTGGGAAGTAGCTCAACTCGACCCTTTGGCCAGGGCCGATCAGCCTGGCACGCACCCGAACTCTTTGAGGACGAGAACGCGACCAGGCCGGGCTGTCAAAGCGACATTTATTCATTTGGTTGTATTTGTTCAGAGGTTAGCATTCACTAGTTGTGATTGAAATGACTCACAATCTTTGCTACAGTTTTATTGCTGTGAAGTTCCCTTTCCTCGCTTGAAATCCCAAATCTCGATATATAAAGCACTCATGCGAGGGGAGCGTCCTGAAATTCCTCCGAACATTGTACCCGAACACCTACGAGGGGTCGTTCAGCGCTGCTTTGATCAGAAACTAAACATGCGGCCGACGGCTGCACAGCTTGTAGATGACCTGCGATGTTACGAAGCCAAACCACGATTCCCTGCCAACTCCTGAGTGGATAGTTGTGTATATGTTGGTTTCGGAAAGTTAGAGTCGACGTGCGCTTGATCAAATTGTCCTATTGTCGAAGCTCCAGATGTCTCAGTAACGAGAGGGTCGAATACCATTATGTGCTGTTCCCTGAAATCCGAGTCCGGTCTCATTCATTATGAGAAGATACGAGTAGGTGATCAATACCGATAATACCATTTAATCAGGTACAGAGGACGACTGAGTTTTTCAGTCATGGCAGTCGGATCAGGCGCCCGACATCGATAATGTCGAGCATCTTCGTCCTCGTCGTGCCGCCATTCTGTTGAAGTTTGAGGGCGGAGAGATGGCGCGGGGAGTCGGTGATGGCAGAGCGATCGAAATTGGTTGATGGTTGAGGCTCGGGATTTACCATCGATAAAACCCTCGGACGATAATGTCGTAGAATTTTTCCGTTGTAACGTACACATCGTTAGTGATATCTTCCCCCGCGCGATCCCTCTCGAGAGGTTGGTACCGTGACGGACGTGGTTTCTACCCAAACGCGCAAGTCTAATGCATTCGTCGGCAGTGGTTTGAGCTGTGCTGACCGTGAGCTTCAGCCGTGGGATAGTCGTGGCGACTTTCAACCTTAGTCACCATCAAAGTCGCGACTCGCACACTGCTGTTCGTCGAGAGGCTCACTGCCGGCGAATAGCGAGGTTCCCACCCCGACCTGTCGTCGAGAGGTTCCCAGCCGACACACGGCGATGTCTTAAACCATGCTCTGTCGAAAGGATTGCCGCCGACCGCGTCGAGAAGCTTCCAGCCGACGTACAGCATGCCAATCACTTGTTGTCGAGAGAATCATCGCCGACTAACGAGAACCCCCCTTTTCTCTCATTGCTGTTCGTTGAGAGGCTCCCGGTTCACCGCACACCATACTTTACTTTGCACATGCTGTTATCATTCCCGCCGACCACAATCCCATCCCCGCCCTTGTCCATTGTGTCCATTCCAGTCTTCCCAACAACCCCATTGCCCTGGTACTCGCTGTCATTTCATACAATACTACAGAGTAATGACTTTAGCTCCAGTGGGTTTTTTTCATCACTGCTCCCAACTCTCATCTTCCCCGTTGATAGGATTGTGCCCTCAGCATCTCACTTTTCTCACAGCCTCTGTTGTCTTCTCACTATCCCTTTCTATTGCCTCCCATATATCCCGTATCTTATCTCCAGACATCTGAGCCCTCCTCAAGTGCCCCCCCCCTTTTTTTTTATTAATTCCCCTGCACATCCAACCCAGCCTGAGCGATTACGCCGATTACAGTCTCATGATTCTTGACTGGCTCCGAGGCAGCGGCTTCACTAGAATGATAGTGTAGCGATTCCCTCTGACTGAACACTGTACAATTTTTTTTCCTGGAAGAGGAGGAGGAGGTACGTATGCTCATGTAACATAATTGTCTCTCAGATGACGGTCTGTGACAGGTTGTAACATGACACCCAAGTCCAGGTCGTGGGGTCCACCCCAAATAAATATTAATCCTCCTCCTCCTCACACCAGTCGCCCCACTGGCGCCTCTTTAAGTGGAGCTTGAGCCTACATTTTCATTTTGCTATCATCCTTGCAATGGAAACCTCTATAATGGCACTAGACGTTGTAGAAACGTACAATTTTGACATCCTCTAGATGTTTTCCGGACAGGGGGACATGATTGGCCAGGATATAGGCCACTTCGGCAATCCGAACCCGGACAATACCAGGAAGATCTGAACCTCACCGCGGCAAAATATGCGGAGGCCACGGACTTTATGGGAAACTTCGAAGTGGTATCTGGGGCAATACAGCAATCAAGGGTCCTGATAGTGCTCGTTATCGCTTGGAGCGGTCGGAAGGCACCCCACACCCCAACTAAAACAAAACAATAATATGAGTGTTGTTGGGTGGATTCGGGATTGGGATTCATTCTTAAATTCCCAGAGTTTACCCAGACTCACTTCTTGTGCAATGCCTGATATCGAAGTGTAGAAAGGTCAAGCCCTCATTCGAGAGCGAGCCCTTGGAGACATTATAATTCGAATGCTTCAGGGTCCTATCGGGAGTTCCTTGGTGGGGAGAAGATTATGACCGCCTTGCGATCGACATTCTTAGAAGATCTGAGTGCCCAGTTTGTGCGCTCGATATCATGTGTCATGTGAGTATTGGGCTGGTTTTATTTATCATGGCTACAAGAACTATCTATAGACGTTCAAGGAATGGGACCCCACGACTGCAGATTGCGCGGAAGCTCGGAAGATCCTTCGTAGGAGACTATGCAAACTCTCTCGTGAATCCGAACAGTTACCATCTTCATGTTTTATCAACGGCGTCATACTATCAAATGATCCAATATGGGGTGCTGGTGAGTACGCGGATATTTTTAGAAGAAAGTATGATGGAAAGGAGGTTGCCCTCAACAGTCTCCGTATTTTCGAACTGCTCCAGCCATCCCTTAGGGATGCGGCACTGAAGGTACCAGAACATCAGTCTTACGTTCAGTAGCCATCTCATGAATCGCTAGGATTTCTATCGAGAGGCCATCTTATGGTGCAGCCTTTCTAAACATCCGAACGTCTTGGACTTTCTGGGGATTGCGGAGGGCTCAGATAAATCATATTTCTCCCTGGTTTCGCCTTGTATAGAACTTGGAAATGCTCGTAGCTATCTAGATTTGTTGTTAGCGGTAGGTAGAGGAGAGATATTTCTCAAAAATGTCATCGATAAGTGGGTATGTATCTTCCGCCTGCTTTCTGCAGAAGTCATACCTCATCGGCTCCGATGGAGCTCTATCAGATCGCGATCGGCCTTACTCGCCTTCATGCACTCTGATGTCGTGTCTCATACAGGCCAATGTTCTGATTCGCAATGACGGCACTGTAATTCTCGCGGATTTCGGGCTCATTGTCATTTCTGACGTCGGTACTAGCCAGACTCGGCATGGCAGGGTTGGTGCTGCAGCTTGGAGGGCACCCGAATTACTCGAGGACGAAAACCCAATCAGGCCCACCAATGCAGCTGCCATTTATGCGTTTGGTTGCGTCTGTGTCGAGGTTCGTGGATTTTTCTACGAGAATGTGTGATTCTGACGGGATCGAGTAGATGTACTGTCACGGTGCCCCTTCTTTTCGAGGTCTTGAATCTTTTCAGTTTTCTATCCGGTATCGAGATTCGAGAGGAGTTCGCCCTTCTCGACCCAGCCGCATCCGAATGAGCGATGACCTTTGGGAGCTCGTTAACCTGTGTTGAGTCCCTAGCGCAGACTCTAGGCCCAGAGGAGACGTCATAGAGAAATTGAAAGCGCTGGAGGGGCTACGAAGGGCCCGGAAGTAACAGAGTCAAATGCCCTCGCACCTTCTTTGTTGGGTCACAAGCACAGTACATACCCAGGCTGCACATAAACGCAGACTAAAGTGAGGGTCCCGGCCTTTTGTTCTTCGCAGTCAGGTCTTTACGTTTTCAGGGTTCTTGAAGACACTCGTCTCGAATCAAGGTCTGGATATCACACTATGTGAAAGCGGAACTGTACAGTATTGCTCACCCATCGGATCCAATCTCTATCCCACGGTACAATGAAAGATATTCAGTCCATTCTGATCACCATCAAACACCAACTGTACTAATTGATAATCCAGGGTTGTACTGGGAATATTGGGAATACAGTTACGAAAAATGCTCTGTGACAGGTTGTCACGCTTGACATCAACGTCGCCTCCTCCTGGATCTACTGTACTCCTCGCCGTGATGTTATCTCTGTTTCCCAGTCGGATGACACATGCACGTCTTCTCGTCAACATATTCTACGCAATGACATCCCGACTTGTCGTTAGCAAAAGGCGCGCGCCTAGTCGTTATCCATTGATATTCGGATTATATGAATGGTGTGAATAGGAACTCGAGCCCACGACAATTAGGAGGCATCGTCTCTCCTCTCACCACTTGCTTTCATACCGCTTTCATTGCTTTTCGAATCATCTCCCATCGCCAGGGAAAAGGTTTGTAATTTCCAGCTTCAAGCTATCTACCCATGATGACCGTTATCCCTTGCTCCGAAAGAGGATGCGGTCCACTGTCTCTTCAAGTCCTGTGGACGGGTCCCCTTTGATTCCTCCAATCAATTTCTTCGAGGAGAAAGTGAGAGAAGTGGCACTTGGTCCTATCATCATCGAGATGCTCAATAGGTCGAGGTCAATGAGTGGAGATAGAGCGGAGATATTCGAATTACTTGTATCAGAATTCCTCAAAGGTGATGCCACCCTCCTATATAATCTCCGGGACGAAGATGCTCGCCTTGCGCTGAAAATATTGCTCCACGTGAGATCACTTCCCATCAAAGCGAATGTCTCAGCCATTTACCTCTTGTCTATAGGCATTTGAGCACTCTGTTCGACCACCTGATGTCGACGGGACCGATTGGAACGACGCACAAGCATTGATTCGCCGAAGAATCTGCAAGTTATCGCGTGAAGCAAGGGAGCTCCCTGAAGACATCCATGTCAGAGTGTATTGCGACGACTTCCGGATTTACGGCAGCGGCGGACTTGCAGATGTATTTCGAGGATCCACTGTCGCAGAAGGGACACCCGTAGCGTTGAAGAAACTCCGTGTTCTTCGCTTAGCTCAACCCTCACAAGCTCAAAGACTTCTACAAGTACGTATATCCCAACTGGTGTCACCCTCTAACTAACGTGAATCATAGGACTTTCATCGTGAGATCATGGTGTGGCGCACAATCCCCCCTCACAGGTTCTTGCTACCATTCCTTGGCATCACTTCAGGGGCTCCTGGAATTGCTGATCAGTGTATGGTTTCGCCATGGATGGAGAAAGGCACCATTATCTCATACATTGACGAGTTGACGACACAACCCGAAGTCTCAAGCGCGCTACTTACCCAACTCGTGGACCAATGGGTGAGTCTTCGAACAAACAGTAACCAGCTCGGTAGAAAACCTGATCTGTTGACTCGGTACTGGGCTTAGCTTTTCGAGATCATTTCGGGGATTTCACATCTTCATTTCTCGGGAATTGTCCACGGCGATCTACGAGGCGTGGGTGATTCTGTATGCCAATCCTGCCCCATTTACAAGTGATCTCTTCATAGGCCAATATCTTCCTCCATAAAGACGGGAGTATACGTATTGCAGACTTTGGCATCGCCGTGATTGAACATGTTGGAAGCAGTTACACGCGGGCCCAGCCAGCGGGAACGGTGCCATGGAAGGCTCCGGAATTGCTGTATTCTGACGACGATACTCTCTTACGTCCGACCAAAGCCTCGGACATCTATGCCTTCGCCTGTGTTTGCGTTGAGGTGGGTGATTTCGCCATGTGATCAGATGGAATCATGATAGGGCCTCATTGCTCCATAGTTGCATAGCGCCGCACCTCCTTTTCCGACCAGACTAACGGAATTCGCGCTGGCACGCAAGGTCCTTCGAGGCGAAAGGCCTCCGCGTCCAAAGAGAATGGGGGATCACCTGTGGGGGATAAGTGAGCTGTGTTGGAAGCAAGAACCATCAACACGACCAACGTCGAAGGACGTGGTGGCCTCATTGAGTACACTGTGTACTACAAGCGAGCTGGTGAAGTAAAGGTGATGATGCACCAACTATTTGCCTCGGAGTATTAGCTTCACGTTTTAACAGAGACGAGCGACGAGTTACAAATGATATGGCATTGTTTTATCTCTCAGTAGTCGCAGAATATCTATAAAGCATACACGACCAGTCATGCATAATGCAAGCCGTAGATGAAGGGACGTTATACAACAACGATGGACAGCAAATCACCCAACAGACGGAGATTCCAATCGGTGTATGTTCCATGAAGAAAATGATCAGAGACCGGCTGTAAGAACGGAAGGAAGCATGGTCCGAATAGCGCGAATGAGTTGTTCTGAGTCAGGACGACTATGAGGCATTGCGTTCCAACACTTTTGAACTAGGTCCCACCAACCATCCGACATCTCTTCTCCGGGGTTACTTGGGCGGCTCGGCTTGTCCCCTTTCATCAACATTCGGATTATTTTCCCCGGATTGAGGCCGACAAAAGGGGATTCACACGAATAAAGCTATGGTGAGGGTAAGTCTAGTGCTCAAAAATGCCGTGTTGTTATACGTCCTCACCTCAACACAGACACACCCAAATGAATAGACGTCACTATAGCGGGTAGGCTTAAAGGAGGTCGCATCTGGGTCGAGAAGCTCTGGGGCGAGCCATCCCAAAGAACCGCTGTTGCTTGGGCCAATGCTGCATCCCCACTCCTCATCTATCGCAAGACCAAAATCGGCCAAGCGAACATTGGTTTCTTTATCGATCAGGATGTTGACCTGAAGATGTTTTAGTACAGGATAAGCCAATCAAAGTTGTATCCCAGCTAACCCCGCGTAAATCTCCATGGATGATGCCTCTCGTGTGCAGATAGTTGATACCGCTGGCAATCTGATATAACTACGCGCCAAGAAGTGAGCACGATGCTGTTTTTCCCTGTAGAAATCCGCTCTCACCCATCTATTTACTCCATCGAGAAACTCTCGACCGAAGAAATTTCCTTCATCACGCAGTTTTTTGATAAATTCACGTACGTTGCCCTCTTCCATCCAAGGGAGGACCATACAAGTAGTGCAATTGAATACGGTTTCAGTTATCCCTAAAAAGGGCAAGATATTGGGATGGTGTAGAGGTTGCCAAATCAGCGCCTCCCGAAAGAACGCCTGGCGCCAATGTCAGCTCCTCTGACTGGAGAACATAAGTCATCCTCACCTTTCTCATCTTTTTATAAGTAGGTCCATCAGTCATCTGGAATGTCCGTAGACGCTTCAAGGCGACTTTTTCGCCTCTCCAGGTCCCACAGTAGACATCAGCATAACCTCCACCAGCATAATTATCTTCGCTGATACACTCAACCTCCCTGACCAGTAAATCCTGAGGGACGATATTGCAAGAAAGGCAAACATCAAATACCACCCGTCTAAACTTTGTACGTGTACTATGCAACGATTGCGTCAAAACCTGAGACGAACATAGGTGATTCGGAACATAACAATGATAGATGTCAGGTGCTCTACCTCTTCCAAAACGCCATTATGACGAGAGTTTGGCCTAAACAACGGTAAGACTTGCAAGAGGTCGTGTCTGTGTGTCGTATCCTCCGATGATGGTACCTCATGAACATCGTCGCCGAGATGACGGAGGCCGGTCCTCGAAATCGCTCTACCAGGTGCAGCGTGTGCTGGCTGCCCCTCGAGCGGGCAGTCTGTGGAATCCGGATATGTAGATTTATTGAAAATTTCCATTGCACTTCGAGCTGAAGACTTCTTGAAGCGCTTCCATGGGCTCCTCGAGATAATAAAAATCAGAGCCTTCACGACATTGCAGGGTCGAGATTAAGCCCAAAAATGGTTAATTGGAGTGCCTCATCATTGAAAACACTAGGGCGTACCATAGGGCCCGTCACGATAGACCAGAAAGATCGTCGTCCTTGACCTGATGCTTTGCTATTCGCTTCAGGATAGAGCCGTAGGGGCATTTGGAGACAAGGACCGGTGGGTTTGTTAGGACACGGAGAGGACAGATCACAACTTGAATGTGGCGATACGGCGTGAGACTGAAACATGAAGAGCGCGCCGATGCTGATACACCTTCCTTGAGAAAAGAATCGGTGGTGCCCGTACACGGTGCATGAAGGAAAGGGAAAGGCGTGCTGAATGAAGGAACTTCGACTCTCCCTGACTTCATGGCTCGCCAGTGAGATAATCTAAATCAATGGGAAAGCCAACACGGGCTGTTCTCCCTGTCAAGGGCTCTGCAAGGCTTCGTCCGGAGTGCGAGAGCTTGTCTTCGGTCTGGAGCGAAGCGCGAAGGCGCCAAATTTGCTTATCTGATTGCCGCACAAGACACGCTGTCTGAGGATCCTGCCCAAACACTCCACGATCAAGGCGATGCATCAGATGGACCCTCATTGACCAACAACTTCTGTATTCAATTGTTCGTTATTGCCCGCGCACAACACCACGATGCTGTGACTCGCTAAGGAAGCTTTATCACCTGAACCCTAGAAGCCTGGGCCCTAGAAGCCCGTGAAGCCCCATTGCGTGGCGTCAGCGTGTCTGGATTCCAACCTCCCACGTCCTCAGAAGAACCCACAATCATCACTTATTCGCCCTCCGGATTCCTTCCCGAAACCCCTTTTCTACAAACCCTCCGCAACGTGCTGTCCTCGGTGAAGTAATACGGAAGAGGCCAGGGCCTCAAGCGTTCACTCTCGGACCGTCACAAGCCAAGGTTCGTGATCAACAGAATCCGGTTGGCGCTTCAACGCATGTAATAGATTGGTGAGTAAGTTGCGACCTCCATGGGACGAGAAAACGTGTTTTACATACCGGCTGATGCTTCTCTGATAGACCAGTTTCTTGGTCCGACCTCTCGACCCCATCTATGACAAGATAGCCACCACACGTGTCAAGTGTACGCTCTTGCTCACATATCGTTGGACTGACGTCCCATCGAGAGGTTTAGCAAGTACCAATGGATACGAAAAGACGAAGAGCCTTAGGGAAAGAAATACAGCTTGGGGATCTCTTGATTAGCTGGCTTCAAACGACGCCGCAGTACTCTCAATTGGGGGATCCTACCAAGAACATCATATGCGAGACATTCCTCACTGGTAACAGTGCTCCATTGTACGCCCTCCGTGGTGGCGAAGCACGTTGTGCCATTGATTTTTTACTTGTCGTGAGCTCCCATAGTCTACTTTGCCCAATTATATCAGCTCACTTCCCGATACTAGGCGTTCAATCGAGCCAGCACTTGCACCGGGCCACGTTTCTCTGAAATACGAAATCTCCTCCGCAGACGGCTATGCAAACTCTCTCGCGAATCTGAGCAAATGCCATCCACTTCTTTTGTGGATGCGAGCAGAGTAAGCTATTCACGAGATCGGCTTTATGGTGCTGGCGGATTTGCGGATGTCTACAAAGGCATTTACAATGGGATGAACGTTGCGCTGAAAAGTCTTCGTTCCTTCGCGATGCTTCAACCCTCTCTAAGAGAAAACGCCAGAAAGGTAATGGGTTTTTCTTTTTTCTTCAGGAAAAATCTCACTGATTATACGAAGGAATTCTGCCGAGAGGCGGTGCTGTGGTTCACCCTCCCTAGACATGAGAACATTCTACCATTTTATGGAATCTATGAAGGCACGAGTAGATACGAGTTATTCATGTTGTCTCCTTGGATGGCGCTCGGCAATATCTCCAGTTATCTCGAGAACCTTGCGAGACGGAAGTCTTCGTCGGAATTGATTGTGATTATCGACGAGTGGGTGAGCATTCGGTTCCACCTCACTTGTATGGATCAATTTGACAATATTTGAACGTAGCTTCATCAGATTGCCTGTGGACTTTTATATCTTCATGGAGAGTGTATTGTCCACGGGGACTTGCGCGGGGTAGGATCCAAGTCGTACGTTGTCGAGGAAATTCATTGATGGTCTGTACTCCATTTCAGCCCAACATATTCGTACAGAACAATGGATCCGTCGCCCTTGCAGACTTCGGTCTCACTGTGATTGCCGATGTGGGCAGCAGTTTAACAAGGACAGGGAGAATCGGTGCAGCGGGCTGGAGGGCCCCTGAACTTCTTGACATAGATCCTGTCAGGCCAACTGAGAAAAGCGACGTATACGCCTTTGGTTGTGTCTGTGTGGAGGTCCGTTATCCTCCCACTTGCGCATATTGGTACTGACCGTCATTCAATAGCTGTACAATCGATCCCCTCCTTTCCCTAATCTCAATGATACCCTCATTGCGATAAGGGTCATACGGGGGGACCGCCCTGCGCGTCCCACTCGAATCAAAAACGACTCCTTATGGGAAATTGTACAACGATGCTGGAACAAGTCACCAGAAGATCGACCAGCGAGCGAGGATATAGTCAAATCGCTCGCCTCATATCGGTTGCACCATCGTCATTGATAGTGGATTCGAATGGGAACGATGTAACTGTCAGGCCTTCCGAATAAACGAACCAATGGGTTCATACCATACCACAAAGCAAACCGTGACAATAAATTTGAAGTACATCTCGGCCCTTCCCAGGATGCGTTCTTGATTCCAGGACTCTTCGGGATTCCTATTTTATTTTCCTCCTACTCGGTGGGTCATCCCGAACGAGTACATCCCTGCACCAGTCAACAGAATAGACGAACCGAGATACAAGCCATCCGCATGAGTTTGGGGCTGTAGTCGAGTGAGAAACGACCCCAAATAGATTACGGAATTTCCTCGCACGAGAATTCCCATGGAACCTGTTCAACGACCTGCTTCATAAAGTTTTGGGGTGGCGGCAGTCCATCTTCCAACAGGCTGCACTTCCGTTTATTTCGACTCAGAATTCCCAAGGGATGTTGATCGTCCCGTAGTTTTCTTAGAGATCTACAAGAGGCAACTGTATGGACTTGCGTATGGGTAGGTGATTTTTGTTGTTCAAGTAGCCTTATTCGAATAGATCATATCCCTAGCAACCGAATCGCAACTAGGAAAACGAGTACGACACAACATACACCCAGCCATGTGTTGTTCGCCGCATATGGTCCGACTATTCACTTGATATGACAATATGACGGCATCTCTTCCATCAGAGGGACATCGTTTCTTCCTCCTTACAAAGTCAAGGTTCATGACCCCAATATTGCTGTTACTTGACTATTGGCATGCAAACCGTATTTTTTTCTGGTCGATCTTCACCCGTGGATCACCTCAAGAATATCTCCAAGTTCCTGAGTCAGCGAGGCTGATCGGAACAATTCCGATGCCCCCCTCCCCCCAAACGTGTTTCATTGAATGGTATACACCCAGTAGCGCTTCTGCAGAGCCGACGGGCTTCCACATAGACGGCGAAACTCAAATGTACAGCACGGTGGCCGCGAGAGTGAACCTAATCACTGGGTGATTCACTGAACGTTATTCATGAAAGCAACGAGGAAATTCAGGATGACTTTCGCTTACCTCAACAGCTCAATGTCAGAGTCTACAGAAATCCTCGAGGCAGCGTCGGCGTTAATAATTTCGGTGCATTGGGTTCTGTACAGTTCCCCAGGTAATCTATGTTGTCCAAAGTTGTAGTCAAATCAAAGAAGGATAGGTTACCATTTCGGGACAGCTCCAGAAACGAGGGATAGTGGGAATAAGGTATTATCGGCCATCTTGACCTGGCACAACACCCAAATAAATGCTCCTCCTCCTCCCAGAAAAACTGGCCAAACTCAGCGCGTTCTTGCCATCCATTCCAGGACATCTGAACCCGCCGAATGGATGGAATTTGGTGGAATCCATGGTTCCACGCACTCTGGACCTCAGATAGACCCTCCACGACCGTCTACCCGGAGTCCAACCGAATTCCACCCGACTAAACGCGTTGGACACGGCTCGTCACCGTCCGGTCACTCCTTTGTCACGGTTTCGACTGGGGTGACACACCGACTGAGATTAGTAATCCCATCACTCGGGGTGACCACAGTGTTGCTGAAGCTGTATAGCCGCCTCCCGCCATCATGGTCGCTGTCTGAGACAATGAGCAACCGTTGTTCCATTCATTGGTACAATGGGCGCAGTTTAATTTAATTTAATCTACAATGACATTATTATATGAATTTTTGAAGCCATCTGAACACATATACTGCTCAAACAGAACACCAAGAAAAAAAATTCTTAGACTTTTCACCCGAGAAAGTCGTAAACATTGAAGGCTATGGTTTATAGATTCTGCGCAGACTTTCAAATTTGTGAATTTCTCTGAGCTTGATATCTATGTTTCCCTTCGTGTATTTCCTGACCCCGCCGTATTTCGATATCAAGTTCACCGAGCATTGAATTCCGCCTTGACCAAAAATAGAAAAAAGGCGCACGACCGCCGAGCGCTATTTCTCAATTTGGCAAGTGCAGTCGCTCGGAATATGGAACACCGACATATTGATCATGCATATATTGAATTTAGGGAGCCCAGCAAAAAAAAATTAAATGAGCTCTGCAAAAACAGGAGCAGGAATTTTTATTCATTTATTTTCTCTATATTAAACTCAGTCCGTGCGTATTATCTGCCCTCATTGTGATCAGAGGCGCGATCGCAATAAGCCGACGCCCGCTGACTGTGCCACACCGGTGACACCACAATGGATCAGAGTCCACCCGAGGGTTGGTCACGATGCGTCACAACATAGTCACAACACATCACACTCCACCGCGTAGACTTTTGAGTCCATCAGTGTGCGCTTATTAGCCGGTGGAGTCCACGGGAATCCACCGTGGACTCTCCATTCGGGGGGTTCAGATGCCCTCATCCATTCGGTCAGACAATGATCATGAAATGCCGGGCTCCGTAGAATTGTTTTGGGGATTTCCGTTCATGTCAAATAGTTTTCGTGGCCCTGCTGATAATCACAAATCGTGGGCGGACAATCATCAGTTCCCGAGGGTCATCGGTTGTGTCATGCTGTGCGGATCTTGGTCACGGAATAACATTGCCTCTGCTTGGAGTCGAGATTGTTCTTGTTACTATCCCAGGTCTTCATGGGCTTGATAAACACTCACTGAAAGGACCTGCGAAGGCCATATTCTTCGTCGACATGTGTTCGAATCGGTCTGATTTTAGTGACACCGTTTCTGAACTGCATACCGCAGGACCCTCCTGAGCCACAGACCTTCTGTTCAGTCGGAGTCTCTAGATGCGGGCTTACGGGTTCCGAAACAGCTCGGACAGAGATCCTTGGAAGAGTGGAATAGTAGGTGCCAGTGAGGGCACTTATCGTAATTTATCTCCAAATCACATCACTGTCACCAAACTTGAATTGTGCGGGCCTTCACAGGGTCGCAAGGATTTGACACGCTGAGGGATAGCATCTTCAGATCGGAGTTCCTTGGCACAGAACGCGGGACTTCAGCGATCCTCTATTCTCCTTGATGCGTCGGCGCGTCGGCGGGAGGTTGAAGGAGTGGGTGGACCCCGGACTCGAAGAGCCACTCGGAGAACTCCGAAGGAGTTTTTTCAGTTGATATCAGCCTACTGATCGGCGCTGCGCGACGCACGCCAAACCGATTCCTGGTGAGGTACAGTATAAGTTGGATAGTAGGATGATACTGAATTTACATGTAATTCCATTTATTCCATCCATTCCTTACCTCCTCATATTCCATGGCTGAAAGCAGTCACCAGCGGAAATGAGGACAACACGAACAAAGTCTGCCGAACAATGCCGGAGTCCTTCAAATCGTGTTTACAAGAGAAATGACGTCAGTTACCCCTACTCTCCCATGGTCGGTCATAACGGACTTACCCTTTCTAGCCCCAGTCAGCCACCAGGTTTCGTGTGGAGACTGAAGAATCCTCAAGACCGACTCGCTAGACCAATGAGATCATTGCGGACGTCAAAGTTTCATTTCCGAAACCGTTCTCGGTTTAGCGCGTTTGGGTGGGCAAAATTCCTCGTGGTTAATGGTGCCCGATTCTGAAGCCAGGAATCGGAAATAGACACAAAAATGAATTTCTTAACTTTTACATAAGTTTATAGTACCTTCTTGTTTAGGGGACTTGAAATTATTTTGTCTTCGTCATTTGATTTTTTGGTTGGTTGGTGTACCCACATGCTGCCGCGCTTCTCCGACTTATCTCGTCGAACACGTAGAGAGTAGTAACAATGAAGCACTTCTCCCCGTAAGTAGGGTCGAGCACATCGGTCATTGTGGTAGCTGCTCCATGATGTATGGATTGGTGATGTTGTGTCAAACACAACATCACCAATCCATATGTAGCGACTGAAATTTGTGTTTTGTCTGCTCAGCCTCGGACAAGCATCCGCCCTGATATCATTACTGTGGGTGTCAACGACTTTAAATTGTGGACGCACATTGGACAGTCTCAGCTGCTACCTCCACTTACGGGTTTCCAATACTCGATGAACTAGGGACCTCCTCACCTGGCAAGATCACCGTCTTCAAGTTGTCGGATACGCCCACTGCATATGTGAGGGTAATCGAATCAATTGAAGGTAAGCCTTGAGTACATATTTCGCGATACTGATCCCATCGCTCATGCTGTGCGAGCTCTGATGTCCGTCCCTATCTCGTACAAGTGAATAAGATATTGTCCCTGGTTTGTTGCTTACCACACTGAGGGCAGTCTAAGCCAGCTTCCGGTGCCACTGATGCTGGTACTCCCCTGTTGGCGCATGGTTGGGGAAGCCTCGGAATACTCAAACCATCTTTGCCTGTGGTCCTCCCATCCTCTTGAGGATAGGACTTCCTGCATTACCAAACAGGAATTCGTTGTTGAAATGGAGGTGGAGCCTCACATGATCCGTTCGCGCACATTGCTCTTCACTCTGTAGCCATGTTGACAGTAATTTGCACCTCTGGAAAACATATAAGATCTGCCCATACACTCGTGGAGGGACTTAATGATCTATGGCTCTCATCGCAGCGACAATGACCAGATCACACTCCGAAAGCCTTCTCTACTTCTCCTACTGTACCAGGCCCTTACTTTGTCATCTCACAGGTGGAACCAATCATGTACTGTTGTGCGTACCACGATACACAACCTAGCTTCACTTTCATTCGGATGCAACGTTTTGCAACTACCACCGACGAGATCCCACATGAAGCAAATATTACAGTACGTATACTTCCTGGATACACCCCTTCTCCACCTTCGGAAATGAAAGCCAACGATCACCAAATGAAATGCAGGCTCCTTACCCAAACTACGCCAATTCCACGAGAAACAATATGAAGGTTAGTCTGAACCGTGTACCTCCAGTATCTTTCACATTATTGATATCGTTCTATCGTCGATCACTGCACGCCGCAACGCAACGCGCCCTTGTGTGCACTGTGTCAAATTGTTCACGTTGGTGCAGTGAGGAATCACTATCACAAACTTTGCGTTTCAGTATCCTCGTGACACCACTCATCACTACGTGGTCAATCAATTGCTTCTGGTTCTTCGTGTGGAATTTTTGGTCTTCCGAGTGCTTCTAACTTCCTGGCTTTATGCCTGCCACCATTGGTTGATCTGGGAGTGAGAAAAGTCGAAGGCGACATCTAGTTTTCCGCGCTTTTTCTTCACAGACTATTCTATGGTTTTTTTTGGTCAGGTCGACCTTCGTGTGTTCTGAGGTAGGTGAAGGGGTGGAGGTGAAACGATGAGAATAGGAATAGCTAGCCGCACTGCACGCTGTGGGAGTGTTATTCGCAACGTGTATCAGCTTCTGACCCTCTGTGAGGCCTCGTTGTCTTCCCCATGGAGTTCCACGGGCTGCAATTAAGATTCCATTTCTAGATCACGATTCTATCGACGTAGCGCAAGCCTTTGATATGTTTTTTGACGTATTCAGAGAGCTTTGATACCTCAAGAAAATCTCGGAGGTAGAACAAGAGATATCATCTTCACAATATGGTATTTCTATCATCTCCATGGTTCGTTTCAGGGAGGTGTCTGTAAAGACAATGTGCTTCTCTACGTGGAATGCCTGTTCCGTTCGATGTATCGTACACGTTTGAAACCTTGAAAGCGCGAGGTAAAGTTCATGAATGCTTCATTTTTTCTTCGCCGCTGTGTGTTACTGAAATTGAAGTACAAAAGCCAACGGAGTCTTTGTTCAGGCATCAATCGACGCATTTGCCCCCCCCCCCGGACATTGTCTCATCCACCACAATCACCTATCGAGACGCGACGACTGCTAGTTTATGGGTGAGCAACGAGTATTCAGCCTTGCGAACGAACTATTGATTTCCTACAGACTCGAATACTACAGGAGCCCTTGACACTAACTCCACTAATCGTTGGAGCCCAGGAGGGAGTTTTGTAAAGTGCGATATCTCTTGCATCCACGAGATTTTTGCAACATAATTGTTGCGCCCAGGAAGAGAGTTTGCGAAATCAATCGTCCAAGCCAGCTACGATGTTCTTCGTGCATTATTACGACTGATGCACCCAGGAACGCAGTTCCCCCAATACAAGTCTCGAGATAATTCACCACCTACGGGGGCTCGAGAAGACGAACGTAATAGCGATATTCGTATTGTGTCGGAACTTCTGTCCCAATTGCCCGAGGAGCATCCGGCCTCGGTTTCTCCGATCGACAGACATTCTCGAGTTGAAGAGCTGTTACGCACATTGCTTGCTGAAGGGAACGACGTCGTCTTAGAATCGGAATCTCAAGATCTAGTCGACCGTGTTCAAGCTGTTGAGTGGCTTTCCGTTTGCGTAGACTTCATAGCAACTAACAGACTGAATGGTTCAGAAACTGAAATCTCCTACACTTCAAGCGAACGCTTCAAGGCCACCACTCATACGAGTTCTCTCTCGATTGGTTGACAGGACAGGTAAACTTCCCAGGCACCTTTTTCTTCACGACATAGACTGTCCGGACAGAAGAACATACGGCCTCGGGAAGGGTATCGATATATTCTGTGGAACGTTACCACGACAGGGAAAGGTCTCCATCACACACCTTAGAGTGTTCAGGATGGTCATGCCCTCTCAGCGGCTCGGGCTGGAAAAGGTGATACTACTCAACTGTTCTCATAGGAAGCTAATGCGCGTCCATGCAGTCTTTTTTCCGGCAGGCCGTACAGTGGTACAACTTGTCTCACGAGTTTGTTCTCCCATTCCTCGGAGTCATAGACGTCCCCGAACTCGGTGGAATATGTATGGTCTCGCCTTGGATGGAGAATAGTGATGCTCGGCAGTTTCTCGACAAAAGAGTCCAATCCGGAGACCTGGTAGGGAGTGAATATCTGAAAGCGGTGAACAAATTGGTCAGTAGCTTGGAAGGGCTGGTGTGCTTCAGAGCCCTGATTTCTTCTTGATGGTGGCAGCTTTACCAAACGTCATGCGGGATAGAATATTTGCACAACCAGGAGGTTGTACACGGAGAATTACGTGGAGTGAGACTTGGTCAATTCCCCTTGTTCTCACCATCACTAATCGTTTTTCACTTTTTAGGCACACATTTACATCAGCGACAGTCATAACGCCTTAATCGGCGACTTTGGTTTGGCGTCGATCGTGGAGGCTTGTGGCGAGTATTCCACATCTTTGCAAGGGGGTCCCACAGCATGGCTCGCGCCTGAGCTCATCGAGCCAGAAAAGTACGGCTACGAATCCTCGAAGTCTACGAAAGCATCCGACGCATACTCTTTCGGCTGTCTTTGCATTGAGGTACCTAATTTTGTTCCCCATTTCTTGTTTTCGCTCACGTTACGCTTCGTGGCCAGCTCTATACTCTTCAGTCACCGTTTGAGGGTCTGACCGACTTCAAGATCGCGACTCGAGTCTTGCGTGGTGATCGTCCAAAGAGGCCCCCTGCAGGTGACCGCGGGATGCCTGATTCTCTTTGGGGACTCGTAACTAGGTGTTGGCGAGAAAACGTGGCAGAACGCCCGACATCTTGTGACATCGTCCAGGAGATGCGCTCTTTCTGTCCTTGACTTTTTGTTCGTTGCACTCGCCCATATTCTCGTTGCCTTTACCCATTAGTATCTTTGTTCTCTTTACGAGGTTATCCTGGACTCTATTTAGATGATACCATGTGTTGTATTGTTCAGTTGCCTGCATGGTCGCATGAATCAGATTACCCGTTATTTCACCATTGCAAAGTCTTTTATTATCGAAGCCCATTCCCCTCGTCCAGCTTAGGGATGAGATCAAACAGGCGAACTACGGAACTACGATGAACTACAAACCAAAATAATGAAAACAAAGCTATGGTACGGAGAATAAATCACAGGTGGGTCACAAAAACAAAACCAAAATGTAAGGTGCATCATAATGGATTATGGAGCCTGAGAAGTTACGCTTCAAAGCCCACATTGTCCTTTCAGAATACTCAATACCTCTTCCATGGGGGGACGTGCATCAGCACTCCAACACTTCGTCACCAAGTTCCACATCGTATCATTCATCTCCTGCCCTTTGGTTGAGGGTCTAGGCGGTTTTTCACCCTTGATAATCTTCAGAGGAATTTGCCGTTCTAAACAACCGTGGTATGGCGGAAGCCGAGAGTATAACTGCCCAAGATGTGTCATTAGATCCCAGATCGGCGACGGAAACTTCGTGTCCCTCACCTCGACACAGACATGACCGAAAGCATATACGTCACTCGCGATGGTTGGACGTGGATCCCCTGCCTCTATGAGTTCTGGTGAAGCGTACCCGACAGCACCCCCCGCATTAAGGGATGTGTAGCTTAGTCCAACATCGGCGATGACCGAGAGACCAAAATCGGTGAGACGAAGCGTGCCGTCTCCATCAACCAAGACGTTCGGCTGTGTAAAATATGTCAGAGGAAGAGACGGTATTTTTCACAAGTTTTCCTTACCCCACGAAGATCCCCATGAACAATGTCCTCGGTGTGAAGATAGTTCAGGCCAAGCGCGATGTCGTACAGCTGACAAAGAGGAGGGAGACGCAATGAGGACATAGTCGTAGGCTAAAGAAGGGACTGACCATTTTATTGACGACATCCACGTAGCCTTTCCCAGACAGTCCGTGCTCTACCAACCCCTGGAGGTATGTACGCACATTTCCGTTCGGCATCCAAGGCGATACCATACACAAACCAATACCGGGAATGTCGGTGACGCCTTTAAATGGCAAGACATGGGGGTGGGATACATTGTACCATAACACGGTCTCCCGGTAGAAACTCTGTGAGATAAATGAGTCAGGTTTTCGAGGCGTAAAAGAAAGCAACTTCCTACCCTCTCTCGCACCCTTCTCTCAGTTGGAACGTTCGAATTGAAAACACGGAGACGTTTCAAGGCAATTTGTTCTTCGTTACATGTCCCTTTGTAGACGTCAGCGAAGCCTCCCATCCCATATGTTTCATGAGAGGGACAATTGACGTTCTGCAAGTGGTAACAAGCCGGGATCTTTTCGGATCGCTGCGACAGACCATGCAATCTTCTTCGTAGCAATATCTGTGCGTTGAGAACGTCCGGAGTTGTAGTTGGTAGACTCGACCTCGTAGTGTTCAGCGCCTGAAGATCCGTAAATTCTCATTATTCGAAAGGTGGATCGTCATACTAATCACCTCTTGCATGACATCGACTGCCAACTGTGCGTTGTCCCCAGTGAGGTCTCGTATGGAAGAGTCATTGTGCTCCTCAAAGGCTGACAGCAATATCGCCAAGACCCCTTGCACTTCTGGAGGGAAGTTATTTCCGGGATCTCTCAGGATACCTGCGACCATGAGGCTTAGGTCCGCTGCTGGGGGTTCTTGGCTTGAACGCTTCGCCTCGACCTCCGTTGCGTCATTTCTCTTCCCATCGCCACCGACCGGATGCAGGAGGCTACGGAGAAATGCCGTGATTCCAGCACGAATTCCTGAATAAGAGTAGGACGACCCGAATCAGCCCAGGGACCACAACAGAGGAACACGGGTTTCGATACTACCATAGTTGCCAATCGGTGCTCTCGGATCCACCAGATAGGCCTGGGGGTTGGCAACGTTCATTAGGAGCGACGTGATACCCAAGATAGCGCTACTGGTTTGCTGGGGCATGTTGCTTGAAGGGTTTTACTTGTTTGCAAGTCATGAGACGAATGAATAGCGCAGAAACATAAGGGCTCACCGGAGGCTAAGTGGACTCGACAGAAGCTCTGAGAGGTGAGAGGTGGAGAGAATTACGGAACACTGACCTGTTTAAGAACAAGGCAACGCAAGTTAGACATGAGGAGGCTCAATCCAAGCTTCTCGGTTTCTGGCGCTGGCGATGTCTCTGCAGTGAATACCACACGGTATCATCAATGATGATTTGTGGAGCCGCACACGGCACATGCATATGAGCGCCGTCTTCCTGTCGTCTCTCAAACTTTCTCGTTTCCGGCCTCTGTAGCTCTGCCCAAACCAACAATCGACGACATGGAACGGACAAGAAGGAAAATGCGATGTTCAATGACCACAATGCTACGACGCGGGGCCGAGTGTCGTACTGGACGCTACAGCATGCAATCGCGAAAAACGAGTCACCGGTCATGAATTAAACCGACCAGTGCTGACATGAGGATACACATACCAGAACAAGACAAGGGGAGATCCCATTTCCTTCTGCAATAGAAACCCCGATTGAGTTTCAAAGCGTAAAAGGCACATAATGCTCATGGGTAACACATGTATCTCAATCTGATCAAATAACAACAATCGATGTGGCGAATGGGTGCAAGTCCCTTTAATGATCAGTGGGCGGCTTTCATTGTTCTGCGATCCAATGTGGTTTCCGCGTCCCGTGGTGAACAGGATCTTAACATAGCGTCAATACCAGAAGCATGAAAGCATGAGTTGAACTCGGGAACGCACTTCGTTATGCAGGAATGCAGGGATAGTATGTCTGTAGTGAGAAAGAAAAATCTCAGCCCGAGAATCATCTTCTGCCGGGTACCGCCGTGCGGACTTTGTGAGTGGGAAATCACTCACGGACAACGCGATTTGTGAGACTTAATTTTGCGCGTTTGAGCACCTCAATGCACTGTATGCATGAGCTGCTGTGTAGAATGACGGTGTGCACTTGGTTCAAAGTTTTGTACTGCAAGTCACAACGTTGTGATACGACCTGAGCCACATGCCACATCAGAGACCGCGTCATTGCACATCGCATCTAACGCTCACCTTTCAGCATCATTTGAATCCCTAGACATCCCTTACATCTTTGAGTCGACCATGTTTGAAGGAAACGACGAAGGGAAAGAGTGCTAATCACTGAGCCCGTGGAAGTGAAACGTGGGTCGGACTGTGGTGGAAGAATTTAGAACTCCATTAGGAATAGTTCAATCCAGGCTTCAAGCGCGACTTGCGTCGAACGTGTAGCTCGAAGGACAGTGCGAGCATCAAAGCATATTCCATGACGTATCTTGCATTCAGCGGTTCCGTCGAATGAACCACGAGTCATCCTCCTTTTGTGGAAACACTTGAGACTAGATTCACATCAAACACGACCCAAGGACCACGTCTGATGTGATCCGAGATTATACAGCAGAAGACTCGAAAGATGACAGAAGATCCCCAAGAGTAGTACAAAAATTCCAAGAAGAATACAGAGAGATATGGACCCGTCCCTGATACTGGCAGGGTTGGAAGGTGGCGAGATGATCGAGGGAATAATCAATGCTTGGGTCTTTTGAGCCAAAGCCGAAAGCACCCATACGCCAAAATTACTCCGCCAAGAGCAAAGGTAGTGATTGTGCGTGATGAGATTACTGATGTCTCACTTTCAATCTAGGAAGAATCAGACTGAGTCGTGCTCCAGTAAATGGGAAGACGTACCACAGATGTGAATGGCGACAGTATAGGAATGGTGAAGTGCATTCCAGAATGACGCTTTGAAGGGGATGTGTTAGAGCCTTTCCAGAGCAGGTATGATACCACAGCAAGTAGAGCGATCAGCCAGCTTAGCAGTAAGAGCTACAGGGTGTCAGCGGGGGAAAGCACACAACGATTGAAGAAAACATACAGCAACTCTTTCTAGTTTGCCCTGCTTGGCTTCATGTTGTCGTCGTAGTGTTTCTACTACGTGCTAAAGTCGGGTAAGCACAACAAACGTGATTTCCAGGTGATCCCGTACTCACAGAACGTCGTTTCTCTTCTTTAACCGCCATCTCCCTGAGTTCTTGGTGATACGTGGAGGTTGCTGACAAAAGAGTCTCAGCAGTATATGCTCTGGATGCCCAGTATTGCTCCCCAGCAGAAGTAAAGGCAAGGCTTTCTTTTGTTCTCATCGACTCTGGCAGCTCCGACAACGAGGCTGGTTTGGAGGTTGCAACAGTCGTCTGGGTCGATTGAAGTGCTAGGGTCATGGTTCGACTTTGAATGGGCTGTTCGCCACTCCACGAGAAGGCCCTCGGTTGCGGTTTTCTGAGCTTATTCATTTCAGGCTTTTCTTTTGTTGTGACCCTTGAAATGTTGTATCACGTCAACAGACGAGTCGGAGTGCCTAGCAACGCGTGTAGAAGACATACCAAAAGCCTTCGAAGCGGATTATCCAAGAGTGAGGCAGAGAGTAGCAAAGGGAGGCTCAAATGTGTGTCGCCACAATAACTTACGATAGAGATGAGTCAAAGCAGCGAGACGAGAGGCCAAGGACACATCAAATCCGTGATCCAACTTGAACTTCAGCCGCCCAAAGCGCGATCCAACATTCTCAGCCACGATCGCGTCGTCATTTATATCACGTGAATATCATGTGATCGTGAACGAGCTCTCGCCCTCCTCGGCACTCACCATGAGGCGGGTCCTTGGGAACTCCAAGCTTCCACACGAAGCCAACGTGTCCGACGGAGCGAGCTTAGACGCACTGCTCTATATTTGACGTGAATGCTGGGCTGACTGCGCGCGGAGCACTTGATCCACTTTTTTCTTACAAAAATGCACAGGCCGATCGAAGTATGTTTTCCAATTTTTAGACCTGTGACTAACGTTCGTATCTGACGACTCTCCCTACGATTTGCCCCGCTCTCAATGACAATCCCTCTCACAAAACTTGTCGTTCTATTCTGTGTATTTTATCCTGGGATCATCTTATCAGATGCACGGTTGTTTACGGTATTCAATGCATGTCCCTTCACGATCTGGTGAGTGGATCCATCATGAAGCCGTAAGGACGACAATGGCTGACGATACTGCATTATATCAGGCCTGCGGTATGCCTTCGACGGTTTCACTGTTGATTAAGATTCGGGATCTTGAATTTTTGCGCAGTTGTTTACAGATCTTAATGCCGGGACAGCCGTCCCAAACTTCCCCACAGGGTGCGTCGTCCTCCAAATCGAAACACATCGTCATTAATGGATTCGTAGGTGGGAAGCACCTCCGCTGACTGCGGTAAGCTTCCCCGTTCCGGATAATTGGAAAGCTGGACGTATTTGGGTGAGTCCTGCCTGTGTGCATAAATGGATTGAGGGTACGATCAGCATTTGTGCCATTTCTAGGGACGAAGGGACTGTGACTTCAGTCTTGCACCCGCACCTACATGCCTCTCGGGCTGGTGTAACGGTGGCCTCCTATGTGATCCTCGTACTGGAACTGTGAGTCCAAATAGTCGCATCCCTTCGTCCTCAACTTACACCCTCTCAAGGGGGTTCCTCCTGCCAGCGTTGCAGAATGGACCCTTCAAGGCGATGGGTTGCGCGACTTTTACGATGGCATGTGTTGCCTTCTTTTAACGCCACATCTCTTGTCCTGGTGTGCTAATGCCAAGAAAACCCAGTTTCGCTTGTCGATGGGTATAATCTTCCCATGCGGATTACTAACTCCGCCAACTGTCCAGTCGCAGACTGCAATGTCGACTTGGGCCCATCGTGTAAGTTATGTTGGGTTGTCCCCAGACAATTAATAACCATTCCCTTTGAACCTCACAGGTCCTGACCCTATCAAGGGTCCTTTTGATTCTACTGGTTTCCCTGTCGGCTGCAAGAGCGCATGCGCAGCGAACCTAGACGGAAATCCAAGTACGACTTCGCGTATCCCTGTGCACCTTCTGAGATGATTGACAACACTTACAGCAAACTCGCCGAATTGTTGCTCTGGAAGTTTTGACACAGCAGCCACTTGTCCTCCCTCGGGCGTACAATTTTACAGCTATTTCAGTACGTTCTTTCCTCCAAATTTGCCCTCAATGGCTGACGTGTCATCTTAGAGAGTAATTGTCCCAACGCATACGCTTATGCGTATGACGAAAGTAGTGGGACAGCACTCTGGACCTGTGACTCGAACTTGAATGCGGACTACACTCTGACTTTTTGCCCGTGAGCTACGCCATTGTAAATGCACACGTCTCACATACCTAACGTCGAAGTACCCAGGTCGCCAAACGGCATCGACCCTGTGCCTATCTCGCAATCCGTTTCAAACGCAACTCCCATCAACGGTAATGCCTCCCATGTGCATTGAGCGCGCGTACTTCCTAATCATACATGAAATAGCTAACACTTCCTCAATTGGCCCTCCAAATCCATCATCAGGATCACAAAGTTCTCTCGGTCCGACGATCTCGTCTCACCCGGTGTTGACTCCCAACAGTGCCGCCACTATCCGCGGACTTCCCGCAAGCTTGGCGGTTTTACTTGCATACCGTTTCATTCTTCTTGTTTTGTAGACGTCCAAACGCGAATTCAACATTTTGTAGACCTTCAATTTTGGGACAGATCTCACTCATCTAGCAAAAAAGTCAATGTCCATCACAATCATAGAATGTGGATACGCACATGCTCTGGGCGAAAGTAGAGTTTTCTTTCACCGAGTGACGTAGATATCGTCCAAAGGACGAACCCGCTTTGCATCGGCTTCGAGGATAGTAAATGCCCCGTCCCTGATAGTATATGCGAGCTGGTACTTCGTTGCCCAATCTCCTCCCAATTGAAGTTCCAAGGGAAACCCAAGATCCATCACCCAACACCTTTGCTCAAACTCGTAGCCTAAGGCATCAAAAATGATATCAACGTATCCCTTGACATCAATATTACCTCCTGAGAGGCCCACGAGGTTGACGTCGTCAATGCCACGTCGAAGGGGTACCATGGTATGGATCAATCCCGCAAGTCGGACGAACTTATAGTCGATGACTGAATGGGACGATCCCGAGGAGTGTTGGGCACGGGTGTTCGGGATTCTGAGGGGATGAATGGACACCGGAAATCCCATGCTCACAGCGAATGTGCGAGGGTCTTGGTCAGTGGGAACCACGAAGGCGCCCCCTATGAATCCACCGGTTTTGATGGGAGGTCCAGTAGGGGGTCGGAGAGGAGGAAGTTGGCATGGGACAGCTGGCGGTGGTGCGATTATTGGTGCTACTTTGATGTGAACTCCCCCTCCTGTGGGACCTCTGCCCACATTACGATCTTCACCTTCATCTGGATCCACTACCCTGAGACTTGAGAGTCTCTCGATGAAGTCCCCGTCAGAGGGGTCAGCGCCCCCTTGCGCATTCGGGGACTCTTGAGCTGGACGAGTGTTTGCGCGAGGATTCCCTCTAGAGTTAGAGTTCCTTCCTCCGCGTGTCCTTTCAGATTGCGGTTGTCCTTGCTTCGACCGTGTGGACATTTTCGTGGAGGTCTGAGATGGTGGATGAGCACAAAGAGAGACTTGCGCCACTCAGGCCTCAGGCTGCGGACGACTTACATAAAAGACTCTACCAGGGCTCTAGCCTTCCGATCCTGGATGCCAAGAATGACTTTCTTAGAATGATATCAGCAAGAAAATTACCTCAAATACTGCAGTAAACTTGTGCGAATGCGATTAATACTTTCAAAAGGCGACTCAAGTTCGAAGCTAAATAGCCTATTCCACCCTCCGAGTCAGGCTCTTCCTTGATGATTTCGAAGACCGGAGTATTCTGCAGGGTAGAGCGGGACATGTATGTCATCACATTTCGGGAAATGCACGCGAGCGCGGTATATAGGGTTTACCATAAATTGGCTATCGAGGGTGTCTCCCTTGCTGATGAATGATCAGGTTCTGGTCGTCAGTCCGAAGTTAGGAGGCTCCAAAGGAAGTCCAAAGGAGTGCACTCTGTTTGTGCACTGTTTGTAGTGAGTGGCACCACTGTGGTGGCGGTCAATCAAGCGAGCTTCCTGCAACTCCAACAACAACTGATCTGATGTCACACCTTCCCCACCTCCTCAACCGCATGTATCCTCTTCAGTTCGAGGTTTCAACTCCTTCAACGACTGTTCTAAGCAAGTCGGTGGGGATGATTGGCTTTGGTCCCCTCCCAGGAGTCAAATTTGCAGCTCTCCTTGAGGGGAGCTTTCTCTGCTAGTGCATTCCGTGAGTGATCCCAATGATTTCAATCATATCATCCTCTCCTGAATTTTTACTCTAGAAGTTTTGCAATAGCGGCAACTTATTCTTGACCAGGAGATCAATTCTATAGCTATATTAAGACGCTTTGCCTATCAAAATTGCTATGACCGGCTTTACGGATCTGAGAGTGTCATTGCCCAGCATACAGTCCCAATAATGAAAGTAGTGGACTCGAGTTTGGACGTGGACTACAGTCTGGACTTCCTATCGTGAGCAACCTAAACTTATACACAGGTCGCCGAATGGCACAGTCCCTCGAATGCTACCCCATAAATGGTATCGTGTCAACCACAATGCATTCGAAAGGGTACACATGCTGATCATGGATCAAGTAGCTAGCACATCCTTAAGTGGTTCTGCAAGTTTGCCATCCATCTCACAAGACTCCCTCAATCCAACAGTTTCGTCTCCTTCAGTGCCGACTCCCAGCAGCGCTGCCACCATCGTCAACTTCTCCACACGCTCGGCCTCTACTCGTTCGTTATCTCACCTGCTTTCCTTTCTCTTCTGGTAACGTGAACCCGCATACGACGTCGTTGTCAGCCATGGTGTCTCGCCTATCAAGAAAGTCAGTGTCCTTCGCATGGATAGAGTGTGGATGTATACGTACTGTCGCCCAACAGTTGGCTTTTCCTCTACCGAATGACATACGTATCGTCCAAAGACCGAACCCGCTTCGCATCAGCTTCGAAGACCGCGGACGCGAATCTCGAAAATTTGAGGGAAATTTGGTTATGATGAGCCCAATCGTCTCCCAGCTGAAGTTCCAATGGGCACCCGAGGTCGATCACCCAACACCTCTGCTCAAACTCGTAACCGAGGGCATCAAAAATGATGTCCACATATCCTTTGACATCAACAGTGCCTCCTGCAACGTCTTTAAGCTCGACATCGTCCACCCCACGTCGAAGGGGTACCATAGTATGCAGTAACCCTGCGAGTCGGACAAATCTGAAGTCGATGACGGAATGGGTCGATGCTGAGGAGTGATCGGCACGGGTGTTCGGGATTCTGAGGGGATGGACGGATACCGGAAATCCCATGCTCACAGCGAAAGTGCTAGGGTCTTCGTTTGGGGGAACCGCGAAGGCGCCCCCTATGAGTCCGCTGAATATGATGGGAGGTCCGGTTGGAGAGTAGAGGGTAGGAAGTCGACATCCGGTGGTCGGCGCGAAGACTTCCCCTCCGCCGACATACACCTCGTCTTCTGAAGAATCCCTGCCTACGGTACGTTCTTCGTCTGTGTCGGGATCTACTACCCTGAGATTTGCTAGTCTTTCGATATGGTTTGCCTCCGGAAAGGGCTCGCTCGCTGGCGCATTTGCGGCTGGTTGGGTAGGACGAGGGTTTGAACGAGGATTTCCCCTCGAGTCAGGACATCTTACTCCGCGCGTTGTATCATTTTGCGGTTGACCTCGGTTCGGCAGTGAAGACATTCTCTGCGTTTTAGACCCTGAAAGACTGTAGAGGGACAGAGGACAGAGATAGCAGATAGGTACAAAGGTGCGCCTCCCTCCACTCGTTCTGCCAGCATGAGAGGTTTAATACCGCAATTACTTTACGTCAAACGAGGCCAATGAGAAAAAAGACTCGGAACACTGTACTGTACGTGAGATTGACTATGCGGTTGATGCTTTCGATGGGCGAGCAAGGCTTGCCAGTGCGTGCAATATTAATGACATAACTTTAATTATTAGATTTGAATTGCATTGTAATGGTCAGCTTCTGCGACGCTAGACAGTCGATATCTCAATAATACCCTATCCGGTCAAGAATTGATATTAACAATCTTTCTCGGATCCTCCTTCACTCACTGGCATACTCTCGGTCAACGTGGAAGAAGTCCCGGAAAGGGAGTCATTACGTTGTACAGAGGTTATTCGAGCGCCCGCAGAATCAGCTCTCATCAGCTACCTGGCCACATTGGCCGACTTCAAGCTTCAAGTTCCCGTCGGAGGTCGACCTCACACTACTACGGGATGCAACTCTCATCTCATTCATCCGTCTCGAAGGAACCAACAGTCAATGCAGCAGGATGACGGTGATTGTCTTGGCGGTTGATCTGTCTGCAGCCCTCGTCTTTTGCAAATGAATCTTTCCCCACCTTTTACTCATAGGTCATACGTACCAGCTGGCGCCCTATTTTCTCGAGCCCGGCGATGCGGGCATCGCAACGTAAGCCTCTTTACTGCCTCTTTACTACCTTGTCAGGGACCGCTTTCCTTTGAAACACCGTTATCACTCATGACAAACCGTTTGTTCGATTACTCATGATATATCCCAAGGCGCACCTAATCTGTCCAAGAGACCCTACACTACAACCTGCTAGTGACTGGAGAACCCTAGATGAAATCCTGTTACAACTAGTACTTGTATTCGACATCATTGACGCCAACGAGATTGGGGGCAACAGCATTCGCCTACTCCTCTGCAGCTCAACTTGAATCCCCTCCAAGTCTCCCCCTGTAGGTCTCATACGTGCACATAGGAGACTCGCTACAACGTCCACCCTGTCAATGGCTGAACTAGTCTTTGAACGTGTCAGGCATTGCACGACCTGCAATGCCAGGTTCTTTTCACGAGGACTCCTTGGGTTCCACAACGTGTTATTCCACGGCCCGTGTATTCAACTTGAATCCGTACGCTTCATTCGACCTGTCGGTAACTTCCTGTGTCAAGATTAACGTATACTTCTGTGTAGTGGACGGACTCCACCATCCCGGATTCTGAGCCGGCTTCCATGGACTCTGACCGACCAGGAATCCCGTTCTATGTCGTGAGGACAAATCTCGTATCTTTAATCCTCTCCTGGAAAATTTATCTTGTCCCACAGAGAACGGCAGGCATTTTTGCGGAGATCTGCTGTGCTCGATACTGTACAACACCTTTCGACAATCGTCAAGAGGTCCAGGAAAGGTTCAACAGCGCGTAGGTGGAGTCCTCAACCAACTACCTCAGGGATACATTTGAAGCGAAGCTTATCTACCCTTTAGTTACAAACTACTCGAAGAAATCGAGCAGTACTCCTATGAACAAAACTCCTTTCTAGTGAAGGCTCTCATTCAAGGTTACAGAAATCGCCTCAAACTAAACCAGGTACTAACTACATCACTGTGTCCCTTGGCAGCGGCTGACAGGAACAATCGCACAGGTCATACAGATCATTGAAGTGACCCACGAAAGTCGGTTGACAGAAACAATGGATGATGCCGACAACGAGATCGTCGACTGCCTGAACCGCCTTGGCAGCGACGATGACGGATACCACATGCAGCAATTGTGCAGTGAAGACATTCAAGACTTCATCGATCTGGTCTATGAGGTGCGCATCATGAGATTGTGCGGAACCTGCTATCTCCGATCACCATATGTCCCTAGATTCTGCGATCTCATGCGATCTCAGAGTCGCCTAGAAGGGTCATCCCTCCCGTCTTCAACAGAAATCTCCGTTTTGACGAAACGTGCAGAAAGAGTCTCCATCGCAGAGTCTCTCGACTCGCAGAAGAAGCACGGAAGCTACCATCAGGTCTAGTGGTTAACGGAGTCACACAGCTCGATATATTTCCCTGGGCCTCTGGTTCGTATGGCGATGTGTATGTCGGAGATTTGGGTGGGCAGAAGATTGCAATCAAGCGGATGAGGGTGTACCAACGAAATTCCCTTGACGAAGGAGACAAGCTTGACAAGGTATGGGTAGACACTTGCAGAAGTCTGTTGCATTCAAGCTTAGTATTGACATTTCCCTTCTGACCAGAATTTATGCAGAGAGGTATTGGTGTGGTCCCTACTCGATCATCCAAATATCCTTCCCTTTTTTGGTGTCAACCACGACTTGCGCTCTGGAATACCAGCTATGGTTTCTCCTTTTTTGAGCCACGGAAATGTCTCCATGTATCTCAGGGACCAGGGGATAAATGATACGCTCATTTGTAGATTGGTACGGGAAAGGAACTCGATTATACACACTGCCTTATGAATTGATCCCCTACCCACCCTAGCTCATCGAGATCGTCGCCGGTCTTCATTACCTTCATACCCATAATATCGTTCATGGAGATCTTCGACCAGTATGTAGACGAGCTGTCATAATACTGATATTTTGAGAAACTCATAAATCTACAGCCGAATATCCTTATCGACGACGTCGGACATGTCAAGCTCTCGGATTTTGGATTGGCAAACTTCGCAGATTCGACACTGCAAAGCGTCAGTAATCCTGAAGCGGGATCGCAATCGCCTGAGAGACACTTCCCCGACTTGCTCTCGTCGCTTGGTGTCTCGGATTATCTTCCAACTAAAGAGGTAGACGTTTTTGCGCTCGGAACTGTCTGCTGGGAGGTAAGCCAATCCGACTGATGACGATGATAATGAGACGTCCCTTCTCATCTCATTTGATTCAAAAGATGTACCTAGGAGAATGTCCCTTCTCCAGAAAACCAGTCAGGGTCCTTCGAGACCTCCAAAGTCGACAATTACCTCCTCTACCGGATGCTTCATCTGCTACTGAAATTCCACCCCAAGCAGGGTACATCATGAACCACTGTTGGGAATGGGATCCTCGTGACAGGCCAACAATCGATACGCTACTCAGTAGTCTGCTTGAACTTGCACAGCGTGGTCAGCACCAACCACGACATCCCTCGCGCGCGCGCGCGCGACAGCACGACTGGAGCGGGA
>JANAWD010000364.1:0-42134 GCA_027627245.1 Meripilus lineatus | reverse complement strand
AACCCGTTTACCTATTCTGAAACTTTCAACAAACTCACAGTCTCGTCCCTACCTACTCCCGTCCACCTCTTCGTTTCAATCCTGCTGACTTCTACTTCCTTCCTCTCTTCTGTTCTCTTTCCTCCTCCTATCCACTACCCTTACCGACCCTGGATCACGCTCTTCTCTCTCCTCTCCTCTACCTCCTAAAGTATACATCATCATCATCACCATCATCTCATGCTCTCCTTCGACCCTCGACCCTCGACCCTTTTTTTCTGATATCTTTCTCCCTCTACCGTGACCTCGCGCGCTTTCCCGATCACCGATGACCAGATTTCCTGCTTCCTGCTTCCTCCCTTTTACCCGATACTACTTGATATGAGAATGCATATGGACAATACGATACGAGTTTCTTTTCTCTTGAAAGATTTACCAGAGTTTGCTTGGAAAAGTCGGGGGTTTGTTGCGTCGACCGTACGGAGGTGTGGTGCGGAACATTTCCATATTTGGACGAGGTACACGCTGTTGCATAATAAACCATAACAAACGAGTTTCGAAGCCGTCAACTCGGTTTGACTTGGCGATCTTGAGCTTGGACCGAGACTTGTGGTTGGTATGGCTCTGCGTTGATGGGTCTGGGTTTCTGGCCGCGCTGTGGTACTTGGATGTCTTTTGCGCTATCGACTGTGCAGAGGGTGTGTGTCGATGTCGAAAGCTGCCGGTGGAGATTTAGGGGCCAGAATAGTTTGTCAGATTTCGTCCTCCACCTCCAAGTGCCTGCCGCAATGTCTGTCAACTAGTCAGAGATAGTATCGGGTTGTGGGTATGAAATTCAAGATACCTCGAAGGGGTTTGCCCTGGTACGTGTACTTGCTTTCTGAACGAACCCGTTGTGAATTGAATGATTTTCGTACGACCAGATTATTCCCCTTCTCAAGCTCCCTGTAACATCTCCAGCTCCCATATGAAATTGAGTCCAAAGAATATGTTTAGTTGAGAAAACCATTCAAGCGCAATGGCAATTGTTCGAATATGTGTTCCCGAGTCCGCTCCTCCCATCCAAGAAGTCACTAACCACCGAGAGATAGAATGAAAATAACGAATGGCGATAGCTTGGACTATGGGACCCTCACGCATGTCCGGTCCGCAAAGATAGATAGGTAAGAGCTAGATCCTAATTCATGATGCTTATCAGGTAGATGTATGTCCATACTCCACGTTCCTCTTTGTCTCTCATAATATTCACGACGCCGCATGGCACCTTGCTTGTTAACAGATTTTCGTAGAAGTGCCTTGAATCCGTCGAGGTACGGATGTGCTTATTGATTTGCTTGATTTACTGATACGTGTTCTGCCGTCTGAATAGGCTGACACTTTCGGGATGAAACTTCCAACTGAGGAAAGAATCTCCGTAGCCTGAGAGAGGGTATTTTGTAAGTATCGGTAGCTTCGATGCTTTGCACTGAAGGGTCGACGTGATTGTGATGGACTTGTTGATCGGGGAAATGCGTCGAGGTTGAGGCGAGTTTGCTTTCTCTAAATCCACTGATGATTCTGATTAGAGTGTTCCAGGCTTCCAGGCTTCTGGGACGTGCTTTTGGGCTTCACCTGTCCTTTGGCTCGTTTTTGCCAATCCAGGAGAGAAAGTCGTCCTACTGGAAATAAGCAGGTTAGTTATCCCCGTATCTATATGGGTTTTTACACCTCTCATATTGCCGTTAGCCTGTGGAATAGAGTTCAACTTGGCACAGTATGGAACACACGATTCAGAAAGGTCAGCACAGTGACTATTGTGGAATTCTACGTATGTCTACACCCTTTCACGGCGCTCACGCTAAGGTCTACTACCATGGTGTCCGTGTTATGGAAGAGACGATTCAAAAAGGTCAGCACGATGTCTTCTATGTTCTATTGTGGCATTCTATGTATACATCTTTCTTCCACACAGTTACACATATGGCAATTATTTGCGAAATTAACTGTTCGGCTACTCTTTGCGGATATTCACAAACTTCTAAATCATCGTGCATGTGGATGGTACGTCATCTGTGCCCTCTGGGCTCCTTCGTTCGTCCATTCCTGACGTTCCCCCACTGTTTGCCTCTGAATCATTCTGGGAATATAGAGGTTAGATATGTGCTATTCATGGAATGTGTCGCATTGAAAACGAAAAGATTGTACCCGACCTGTGGGTCATGATACGTCGAGGGTGATGATGCAATATCCGGTTGATTAACGGGTACAGGGAAGTTCGAAGAACGGGCGGAAAGGTAATGTATCATAGGAAGGACTGAGTATAATAAGCGGGGGGAAGAGCTGGAGATATAAAAACGTGTTGACACGAAGTGTTGGAACCCCAACCCTTCGGGTTTCATCTCTACTCACTTCAGATAGGATCCAGACTTACCATCACAGGGATGCTTGCAGTCGCTTCACCAGTATGTTTAACTCCTTCGCAAATTTGTATTGGACGCCGATGAGCACTCCTAGGTCTCTGCTCTTCCAGTCGCCTTCACCCCAAGAGCTGACATTGTCAACCAAGATGGGAGCCCAACCTTCGCATGGGAAATTACCTGTGATGAATATCTCCGATTGAGCAAGCTCTTCAATCGCGATTTTGGTGAGACGAAGGTCATCAGGACCTATGTCACGGCTCCCCCTAAGCCATGCGTTTCCTGTGGTAAATGGACCGAATTCATCGATTGGTACTTCAAATCTTTTGTCCCTTGGCTAACGTCACGGTCTGCTCACGTACCAAATGAAATAGGGTCTACACTGCACTTCAGCGAACTGTCCATTCTCCCGATTTCATGTTCAATGCGTTGAGGGATGGCACCATTCCAAAGGGAAAGAAGCACGATGTGTATTGCTCTAACTGTGGAACCCTCACGCATATTCGGACTGCAAACAAGATCGAGGGAGAGTTTCCAGGTTTCAATCAGGCTGCTACTGCCAGTGACGAGGTGGGTTGCCCACACCTCCCATGTGCTTTTCTTCTGTCCAGTTCTGATTGACGAATTTAGCACGCCGATGAATTTTTGTGGATTCCGAGTCAACCCTGGTTCTGTTATGCCAGCGAAGCTGAGGAGGCTATCCTTGCTAAATATAGGAGGGTGAAGTATTTGCTTGAATCTTCAAGTGAGGTTTCCGATGCTGACGGTAATCCAGGCTTATGAGATGATCGTTTGACGTGCTCTGTGACCCTGAGGCCTTAGGCCACATAGTCGTTTTGACAATGAGACGAATCTGTATATGAGTTTATTCAACTGATAGAATGTAAAGCAGTTGATGGCACAAGTTGATTGCAAATACTACCACAGGCCTGCTTCAAGGCGATCACAAACCGTGGTCTACTCCCGGACATCATGAGACCCCTTCTCGACCAACCAGGGAATCAGGTCATTTGTCTCTCGGCCAGACTTTGACAAGGCATATCGACATGACGATAATCTGAGCACAAAGAACAGGTCATTGTCGAGATCTCTGCTTGAGGTACTCCTGATGAGTTTCTCGCTGTTTCGCTGTGATTTATGTGAATACATCCCAAGAAGCAATTAAAAGCAGTGAGCGCAATCTGTGTACCAGTACGTAATGCATCAGATCTGTTGTCAAGTAGTGTGCTGCGGGAGGGTGCACAAGAGTTTTTCATGATAGACTTGCACATAACAGGACCCATCAGATAGCGCAAAATGACCATAATACTGTAAATGGGTGATTCCCGTGCGTATCTTCGAACGCTCTCACTCGGGCTCTATTGATCACGGTGATAGATTGTTGTTGTAGGGTAACAGCCACTGCAATTGATCATACTTAAAGCATTCGAGTATAGTTGGGTTCATGCAAACATCATGAAGTTTGCCTCCCGCAAGTACGTGGATCTTATACGATATGCAACTACAAAATGGGCAAATTGGGACCCTCCCGTGGCGATACAGGTATTCCGTATGCATTTATGGGGACATTGATGAGCTCATTGAATCAGGTAGGCGACTTTGGATATGTAGATCGCGATACGGGGGTCTTTCAGGTCGAAGGCAACATCTACAGCGACATGTTCGCCCAGTACATCCCTGGTGTCAAGATGAAAGATCATCCACCTGTTGATGCAGCGATCGAGGAGATGAGAGTGATTACGACTAGTGAAGTGAAGCAGGCGGGATTCAATCTCAGTCCAGAGATGTACGTCAACACTTGACCTTCGTTTGGAAAAGCTCTCACCTTTACGCTCTCGGTTAGAGGGATCGAAGGTATCGCAAGTGGGTCTATCAAAGGAGAATGGCAATTCCAGAACGGCAAACGAGGGGCACTACTCGTGATGGTCAAACCACGAGCCTCAGTACTTCCTCGTGACATCTTGTTGAGTACACTATGGAAGATAAAGGAGCTCGATGGGAAGGAGCTCGTTACCGAAATCACAACCTGCCCTGCCTTTGCACTATACCTATCAGACCAGAGTGAGTTTTCAAGCTGATTCCAAACGTGGATCAACAGCGATAGCTGACACTATTCAGACGAGGACAAGATCTCTCTTAGTCTCGAAGCGAAGGTCCCGCTTGCGGCCTTAGCACCTGGTGTGACTGTGGGCGGGAGCGGTGGGTTCAACTGGTCAGCAAGCAAGCAATCTGCTTTGCATCGCCGTGGCAGTAGTAGCGATGGCTCGTACTGCTACGTTCCGCTGTTTAACCTCGCTCGCAAACGGTCCCTCATTCAACGCCTCTTTCGTGATGCACCGACGGAACCCGAGGAAGCGTGAGTTGTCCTCAGCAGTCGTTTGAACGCACTCTGATATTCTCATCAGTTGGATGGATGCGAAGCAGCCTTGGGATATCTTAGATGAAGAGGGTGAAGAAGATCCCATAGAAGAAGAAGAAGAGGTAAATCATAGATCCAAAATCAACGTCATACAATAACCCCTGACTACTACCGTAATCCAGGATGATGAAGAATGATGGTACACATTCATATGAAACAAAGGCTCTGAAGTATTGCTCTGAATTCCGCCTGTAGACACTATAGTCACTGATAACGATGCTGATTTGCCCATTTACCCTGACCTATGCTCCGATGTGAATGAAGACTACACGGCGATCTACTGGAACACCTTTTTTCTTCATCGCTTTCGTCGCGGCGCTGAGAGCAATGGCGGCCTCGGTGTGATCCATATTCCTGGCCGCATCAAACATGAACTTGTAAAACGTCTTCGTAACATCAGGACCATCTCTGTCATCCATGCCCCATGTAGTTCCAACTACACTTCTGAATCCTGCGAACTGAAGAGCAGCTGCGAGGGATATAACCTCGTCCGGAGTATTTTTGTCCCCTACAGCGGTGTGGCAGGCAGATGTAAATGCAAACTTGACGTGATCGAGGTTCGCCTGAATGATATCAAGTAGACGAAGTGGTTTATGATGAAGTAAGAAATGCGAGTAGAATGGCTGTGATGGCTCCTGGACCCCATGGCAAGCGATATGAACCCACGTGTGATCTTGGAGGCCGCGCAGAACGCCTTCAGGCGTAGCAGCGCTATCCAGCAATTCGTGATGTGGGATATTGGCAGGAACGAGTTTCCCGACTCCTTCGAGCTCTGAAGAAGCAGAAACTAATGTAGCTTCTCCCCCGCGAGCTTCTTCATTCCGTTCACCAATGGTCAACACGGCGGGTCTGACCTCGCGAGAACCAGAATGGTTCTGCCTCGCTCGAATCAATGCCGAGAGTGTGGGTGTGTAAGAACATACGAAGAGATCTGGAAGATTGGAACCACCTTTACGATATTGACCAGCGGCGTGAATTGGGAGTGAACAAAGCTCCGCAGTGGGGCACAGCCAAATCCTTGATCCGGGTTTGACTGTGGGTGAGAGGCACTGGACGACTGGAGAGATAACAATATCCCATAGTTGTCGGAGAACACGAGTGACCTGGGAGGTGCGATATTTCTCATCTTCCACTGCCCTTGTGGTTCTCAACGTATTTGCGAGGTCTGATGAGAGGGATGCCAGTGTCCTCGGCGTTGCTTGCGGTAGTGGAATTACATTGGGAACTCCTACTTCGGAAATGATTAAAGCATCAGACCTGCGTTGGCCGATGTTAAACATAATCACTGGTCCTGCTGATGCGGCGTCCTGTAGGTTAGAATAAGGAGTTGCTTGGAGGAAGTGAGTGAACCCTGGGACACGGCGAATCTCGGCAAGCGTCTCCTCCCACCTCTCTGACATTTCCCTGTATCTCTGTGCATTGCGTTCCTTCGAAGCTTCTGCGCCTTCACTGGAAGTAGCCTCGGATATTGTGGTAGCACCAGCCTCGAGTGCCTTGCTGAGCTGTTCAAACCTGTCAGCGAGAGCGGCCCCCTCTGGCCCCAACTTGCGGAGATCCTCGATCGGCGTTCGGAGCCTGGTTAACTGCATCCACAACAACCCTCTCCCCTGTTCCAAAAGTTCGGTGGCAACATCATTCTCGCCCTCGTCAATAGCACAAGCTGCGGCATTTGTCGCGAGGTTGGTGGGGAGCTGCTTCCGTATCAAATGACGAGTCAAAACGTCGCTGACAACATTGAGCTGTTTATCTAGAAGAACGAAGGTTTGCTTGTAGGCAGCAAGTGAAGATGGGTGTTTGCGCTCCTCGGCTGCGGCCACCCAACTAAGGGCAGCTGCCAGCTGTTGTCGAGCACCGAGAGTTGGGTGGGCAGAAGCTTTCTCGTATAACAAGAAGGCTTCATCGACGAGGTTGGGCCAAATTTCCGGCTGACCGGCGGCGCGCAAAAGGTGCTCACGAGCACTCGCGAAGAGAATCAGACCCATGGTCGGATCATCTTGATGCAAAACCAATCGACCAGATTCCAGATATCGCTGGGCGCTTTTTTGGTCCCTTGGTGTGCGGGTTTTATCAAACCGAATGAGTAATGCGTCTGCGAGATTGTACAGAAATTGCCCGTGCCAAGGGTGCCCTTCGCCGCAGAGTGTAAGGGCTTCGCCAAAATCTCTGATAGAGTTGGTCAGGTCTTCCATATCCCCTCGCAGGGAGTAGCGATTTAACAAGGCCCGACCTCGGTCGCTGAATACAAGAGGCCTTTCAGGGTGACCACGAGGGTAAAACATGAGTGCTTGTTGAAGACATTTCACCGACTCCTCGGCGTCCACGATATCCCTCCGTAACTCGAATCGGGTGGAGAGGGCTCTGCCGAGGTTGCCCAGGGCAGCAAAGCGATGGGTCAGCCCTTCACGTTGAAGTTGGAGCGCTTCTCGTTGAAATTTGATGCTACGGTCGAGGTCTTCGACATCACCGCGCGCGGTATAACGTTGCAGGCAAGCACTGCCGAGTTGTGCCAGAAAGAGGGAGTCTTCGGGTCGCTGAGGTGGACTAAGGGAAAGGGCTTCATGACAATACTGTATAGCTGTGTCCAGTTTTGCGAGGTCGCCAGAGTTCTCAAAGAGCTTTGTGTATGTCTCGGCGAGACTGTAAAGAGAAAGCGGTCGGTCTGGATGGGAAGATGTGCGAATTTCGAGAACTGATTTGTGATACGAAGCGCTCTTCTCGAGATCGTCGACGTGGCCATCCTGAGCGAATATAACAGCATGAGCTACACCGAGGTTATGGAGGGTTTGTGCATGGTCCTCGCTACCCGAGAGGCAAAGGGGAAGCGCTTCCGCAAGAAGATCGAAGACCTTGTCGAGGTCGCGCCGCTGCCCCCAATCCTTGAAATTCTTGAGCAAGACTTCGGAGTATCCAATCAGGACCGAACTGCGAAGAGGATGGGTTTTCGGACATAAGTCTGTAGCTTTGGAGTAATGAGCGACGCTCTCTTTCAGGTAGGCAATTGTTCCTGCCCGTCCGAATGCGGCAAAATGTGCTCGGGCGAGGAGTGCCATGACTCTGAAGTGGTCGGGATGCGATAAAGGGCATACTTTGGCGGCGGTTTGTAAGTAGGATTTGGCATCCTCGATTTCCGGAATTCCGCCGTCCTTTGCACGAGTCAGGCTGAGCTCAGAGTTGGACAGCAGCTGAAGAATCATATAAGCACATTATGGCAATCAATGATTATTGAACGTACGTGTTCGTAGTCCCAGGATTCAGTCAGGCGAAGATCTGTTCTCGCACTGATTGTACATGACACCCTGCAATGGGACCGTAAATGCGTCAATCAGAAATAAATCGGATTTCGAGTTACCATATCTCATTAATATGTTTCTGGGATTCGTTTACTGCCACTTCATCAGCTTCTTCTCCGTCATCATCGTCGTCCGTCATCAGGAAGAAATCGGATCCGCTGTCAGGTATTTCTTCATCTTGTTCAGACATTTGAAGTGTCAGCTCCCCGGCCTGAAATAACAGGCTTCCAATTTCTGAACGATTGAACATCCGTATCAGTGTGCATAACCTTCGGATATATGATCGAGAATATTCCCACACCATGTTTCTTTGGGCTCGGTGAACCTGCAGCACCGGACATAATTCGTAAACATCCAATAGATCCTGGCTGATTCGGGGTAACTGGTGGTTCGAAGTGTAGTTGCAAGATCAGTTTAGGATCGGCGTCCATCGTGCTTAGATAGCGGCAATTCAGAGACCCTTCGCATTGTTGACACGAAAGATAGAGGACTTACAATTCATACGCGCATGCCCAAGGAGAACCGGTAGTTCGAGTTAGCAGTATGGGTATACATCCATTGGCATCAATTTCGAAATGCAATTCTGTATGAGCTCCTGCTACCACGACAGGATGAATCTTGAGAAGTGAGACTCTATAATCATCTCCAGAATCCCTGAACAGTCGAGGTAAGCAAAGGCTGAAAGTTGATGAAGGATGCTTGTAGCTGCGTACCCTAGCTGAATCTTCTGCTTGAAATGGAACATCTTTGATCTTGAGCGTTGAACTCGCTGATTCGAGTTCAACGTTCCCGATTGACTTGTATGTGGTTCCCCTCAGAGTTGGAACTTGAATCCGTGGTTCGGGCGTCCCGTGCTGTTGTTCCCGCCAGAAGTATAGATGAGCCAAGCTTTGATGTCGCATTGCATAGCCTTTTCAAGTACTGATGGTCACCAGAAGATAGTAATATTTTACATCACAGACAGATCAAACATCGACGCACAGCCTGAGGTTGAACAACCCAGGTTGACAATGGGGCGCTAGGGTTAGGGTCGAGAGTCTAGACTTGAGTGGGTCTCGCACCTCAACCGTTCACGCGTTCGCTTTCACCATCAAGGGTTTTCCCCTCGTATATTCTGCTTGAATCGGCTCCCTCAGGATACTTACTTTTTCTTACACTACAAACGCAGCAAGTTCATGAGACCCTTGAACTCTATTTGTCTTCTAGGAATCCAACTTGGACTGGTACTCGGGCTAGCCTAGCTGTCACTCGCCCTTAGGTTGGCGTTCCCAGTATTTTCGACTCTCTGACAAAGAAGTCGCATATGGTCAACCTCTCAATACAACGAATGCGGCATATTTTACCTACTGAACACCTGGAATATACATCCTGTCGCCTAAACATCGGAATAATGTCAATTTTTTCTCAACAAAGGCTGCACCGATCTGGACCGTCCGTGCACATTCCCGAGATGTGGATCTTCGTAAATGGCTGCGTGACTACGATTCCTTCCCCAACTGGTCGAGTCTAATGTCTATTTGTGCTCGAGATGCTTCTCATCCCCCCCTTACTTCGGGACACGAGCTTTTCATGTGTCGTGGCCAAGGCCATGCCAATCAATTATGAGGAGTTGGTTGATGTTCTGGGTGTCGCGAAACCCGGTCGATGGTTGGTTTGATCACTTGCGGCTTGGACTCTGTTTCTCTAGAACTTGTTCCTGGTGAACGGAGAATCGCACTCATCGTCAAGTCCGTTGTGCCAACTCGTACGTAAGAACACCGTTCCCCCTTCGATGACAATGCGTCGAGGCTTACAAGGACCACGTCATGTAGAACATATTCCTTCACGAAGCATTGCGGATGTACACCAGTGCCTTGCGAGGTATTTGGGCTACGTAGATGATGGTTGCTATCTCATGCAGGACCAAAGTATGCCCGTCGGCTCGGGTGTCCAGACATCGCAAAATGGAACTTAGACGCCGTACTCGCAGAGCAGCGGGCTGTTGTGATTCGTGCGTGCATTCGCGCCCCCTTAGTGATGACGATCCGAGCATTCTCCAGTCGTATTCTTATGGCCGCCGCCGAGCGTTGAGATATTCCGCTTTCTTCCACAGTCCAATGGTCATGCGAACAAATAACACTGTTAGCAAGTCTCGAGCTTGGCTGACACGAAGTCAGGCACGTCCAGACCCCAAGGCTTTTCCGAATATGTACGTTTTTCACAGGTCATTTGTCTTCGATCTGATTGCTGAGGCAAATGCGCTCTTGTTTTCTTGGTCGTATGTAGCCATGACAGTGAGGATAATTGATTCACCTCTATCGGGCCAACGCACATCCTGTGAGCAGATGTAGGATGTCTGCATCCCATTGATGTCCCTTGTGGCCAGTGAAAGTGGTCCCTCATACTTTCATCATCCGAAATATGGCCCAAATCTCCCCGGATGGTCATGCGGGTACCCCACAGGTACAAGGAAGCATTGTGGGGGTGGAGGTATCGCCATTCACTTTCAGGGTTTTGCACAAAAACGCAAAACATGACAAATGGCCGGCGGACCGCACGGTCCTGAAGATCGCAGAATATTGTTCGTTGTACAGGAGGCAACCTTAGCGAAATTGACAATTCCTTCATGATCAGGAGGGTATATAAAACCTGGCAAAATAGCCTCGTCTCATCAGCCTTCAGTGAAAATCCCCCAAAGCCAACTTGAAAATGTTCGCAGCAATCGCCTCTCTTCTCACTCTTTCTCTGTATCTCGTGGGCGTAAATGCTCATGGGTACGTGCAAGACGTTGTGATTGGCTCTACCCACTACACCGGATATCTCCCATACCAAGATCCCTACATGAATCCCGCACCACAGAGGATCATCCGCAAGATCCCAGGAAATGGTTCGTTGTCAACTTTTATCTCTGCATTCCACCCATTCTAATGTCATGGCCAGGACCGGTTGAGGACGTCACATCGATTGAGTACGCCTTCTTTTTAAGGAACCCTTATCCGTCGTGTCTGACACTCGGTTTGAAAGTTTGCAATGCAATGGTTACACTGCAGGCGGAAGTCCAGGTTCTGCGCCTGCACCAATCTACGCAACAGTTGCGGCTGGCTCTCAGGTCCAACTCAATTGGACAACCTGGCCAGATTCGTACGTTTCTTTCGTCCCGGCCGACTTTCATGAATTACTCATTCTTGTTGATAGACACAAAGGGCCAGCCATCACATACATGGCCAAAGCCCCCAGTGATATTACAAAATGGAGCCCAGGAACCAGGTGCGTTGGTCTTCGGGACATGTTTTTTAAATCTCTCTTGTCCTGACTTGAATTATCAGCGCTGTGTGGTTCAAGGTTGCTGAGGCTGGGAAGACATCTGATGGACGCTGGGCTGCCACAGACGTACTGACTGCTGACAAGGTCGATCTATACATTCACCATCCCACCTAAACTCAAAGCTGGGCAATACATCATTCGACACGAACTGTGAAGTAACAATTTCTTGAACAGTCGTGTATCTTCATAGGTTAATCAACAGTTTGCGATAGTATCGCTTTACACTCGGCTTACTCTTACCCTGGTGCTCAATGTGCGTAAATCTTGATCTCAGTAACCCCGTTGAAATAACTGATGATTTTGATTCCAGTCTATCCGTCTTGCATCCAAGTTGAGGTGACTGGATCTGGCTCTGCACTCCCCACCTCCGGTCTTGTCGCTTTCCCCGGTGCCTACATCGCTTCTACGTAAGCACATTATCTTTTCTCCTTTTCATCTGTGCGCTTACTTTGTTGCCTTTCCAGTCCAGGAATTGTCTACGACGTCTATACCAATACGAGTGCTTATCCCATTCCGGGACCTGCTGTGTGAGTTTTTGACCTCGGGTTCAAAGAGCCAAACAATTGCTAATGATTGGGTTAATTTCTAGCTGGACTGGTGGAAACTGATTCGTAGGATACCATTCGTGACTCACTTATGCGATTGTCAATACAGCCGCGGCCTATCTGCTGAATATATGCTTGACGTTGTATTACCCCCGATCGTCTCGTTCGAGCTTAGATTGAGGGGTATTCCTTTATCAGGACTTTGTGGGATACTTGGAATCTTCTGTGAACCCTTTCCAGGACGAGATCAGATTCTCTGATGACTCAAGTGGGATTTCGAGAGCCTCCTTTTTCTGGCTTGGACGTTATCAGTCCCAGTGTGTTGGTTTGAACACGGCCCGCGCCTCCGCGATATGTTGTTTATAAGCCCAGTGAGATTACCCTTGTGAAGTCGCTCCCGATCCCCCTCATCGGGGTGCCTACAGATAGTATAGCCATTTAATAATCTGTCGTTACGGTTGTCGGTATGTGTTCACTCTAATGTCATTCCTTCGGAATCATACTAATGGTTGCCTTGGAAGCATGTCGTATTCTCGTCGTCACAGGCGCATACGCTACGAGTATCCCATTCGAGACCCTGAAGATGACGAAGACGAAGACTACAACGAGGATCAGCACGAGGTCTTCGCTCCCGCAGGGTCTAGGAAAAGGGAGGCTCAGAAGAAAGAGTTTTGTGCGCGTTGTGATGAACACGTTCCCGATTTCCAGGAACATCTAGAATACTCGGACAGGCACTTCGTCTGCAAGACTTGCTTCATCGACTTCGACTCGGGTTGGGCTCTCATCCAACACTTTGTTCAGAGCCCAGATCATCATTATTGCCAGCTGTGCAACGTCGAGTTCGAAATTGATGACGAGTTACAGTTTCATTTCGAAGTCCACCATTTCTATTGCGCCGAATGTAACAAGGTACAGTCGCAGATCAACTTCAGTTGACATCCCGATTCACTGACACTGGTGACATCAGTTTTTCCAGAACAAGTTCGGGCTGAACCAGCACAATCGACAGACGCACCTCGTTCTCCCTTGGGACTGTCCCAAATGCGATCTGTCCTTCCATAGCGAGAGTAATCTCAATTCCCACCTCAACTCGTCTGCTCACAAACCTCGCACCTTCCCATGCCTCGGTCGATTCTGCAACCAAGAATTCCTTTCCGAGGCAGGTCTCATCGCACACTGGGAATCAGGACACTGTCCTTCTGGAATGACGCGCCAGATTCTCGACCGGAAGGCCTCCGAACTCGACCAGACTAACATCTTGACGAACCCGAATTGGCTTCTTCAATCCACCGAACTTCCGGGATCGTCAGTACCGCAGACTATTCTCCGAGCGACTGAGAGATGTTGGAATGGGTCGGGGTTCGAGTGTATCCTCTGTCACAAACAGTTCCGGAGCCTTGGAGCTCTCAATTCCCATTTGCAGAGTCCAGCACACCAAGAGAAGATATACAAATGTCCGACGGCGTGGGGAGGATGTAGCAAGCAATTCAATACGTTGAGTGGGTTGTTTCAGCATGTCGAAAGCGAGAGTTGTGGGGTGAAGAGGTTCTCGAAGAACGTGAGGGATGTAATTGACTCGTTGGCTGAAGGTATGAAGAGACTGACTGTGTAAATGCGGCTCTGATACCGCGAATTATGGAGATGTAATATAACCGTCATTACTGGCAATGAGACCAATCTTTTGCGCAACAGACATATGCGCATATATCCAGGTTTCTGATTGTTAACGAGCAGCATATAATCCAACTCAATTCTGAGACTACGATATTACTACACAGATGTTAGATAATTGATCCACGTATCATCCAAGGAGTGAAAATGTTTACTATGATTACTTATGATGTTAAAGAAAAGGATAAAAGGGGGGAAATTTAAGCTACATGTCTGGGACCGGTCGGTTTCTTTCGAACTGTTTCTGCATTGAAGGTGACTCCATTGTCCTCCAAAAGGTAGGATCCTTTGCCCATACTCGCAACGCTTCTCTGCATGCGTAAATCCCCCGGCATTACCACATTAGATGGGTTCGGGAAGCTGCCGATTGCCATATTATTAGCCTGTGGGACAGGAAGTGGCAACGTGGTGTAGGGATTCTCCAAAGTGGGGGTAGGCAGATCCAAAGAAGACAGGTCTGGTGGGTAGTAGGCTAACTGCGGAGATGAGGACATTGTGGCCAGCGCTGAACGAGTGGCGTTTGAAGCAGGATCACGGGCGGTGGGGGCTTGTTTGTAGTAATGAGAAGGGGTGATGAGGATAGAGTTTGGTGGCATGGATCCCAACCCTTCGAGCTGGCACGGACTCGAAAATGAGATTGGTAGTCCATCAAAGGGATCCTCGTTCTCGTTCTGCGCCGTGATCCGGGATTGGGGATAGTGAGTCGCCTTGGTGCTGACGTGCTACGATGAGAATGAAAGGGTTCAAAGACGAGGAAACTTCTGAGAGAAGGACAAATTGACTGACCCAATGAGCAAGGAGCCTTTGAGCTTGAGGATCAGCCCATGATAGCCCATCAAGATCACTGAATTCCGTCTTGACGGCAGCAAACTGTTGGAGTAGGGAGTCTCGATGCTGCTGTATAACCGATATCAGGTCAGTGTACAGGATTCTCTTTCGTGATAAAGTATGCCGTGAAATAACGAACCTGGATCATGATGACAGCCGCCTTATCCTCTAATGCTTGCTCACGCTCATACTGGCGGATCCTCATCCTCCTCATTCGGAATCTCTCGCTCTCCTCAGGCTTCTCCATCACTGGTTGTGGTTTCTGTGCGATTCGCGGTCTTGGAGTTGAAGGAACCACAAGAGGGAACGAATGGTGGGTACTGTTCATATCCATATTGGCCAGTGCAAGCAACACGGTGGATCGACAAGAAAGCAGTTTATGAGATATAGCAGAGAAGAGAGAAAGATGAAAGCAGAGCGCCCTCGGTCAACGAGGAATTTGGAAATGGATTGAATGAGACAGGACTATGATTGGAAAGGAGGGTGGTGTAGAACAGGGTGGGGGTAAAGGTAGTCGGATACAACAAACTCTGGCTGAGCAAGCGCGTAACCAACAGAGGCGAACAACGCCAAGCACAACAGCGCACTCAAAAGCGCTCATGTTAGCCGCCCCCTTCCTCTTTGCCATCAACTCGGCCTGAATTTCGAAAATGATACCTCGAAATATTTCCATCAGGGGTTTGAGTCTTGTCTTCGAGAATTTTCTTCGCAGTGACACGTCTTCTTGTTCGATATTCACACTAGACCCACAGAAGGATCGATATCAACGACCTCACAAAATGGACGCGTCGTTCATCAAGTGACGCGAGGTCACCATGATTTTGTAGGTCAGTACGGGGAGCACAATTGTAGCTAGTAGATCAACTCACATCTCTATGTCAAACGCAGGGTTTATCGTACGTGTTATCGTACAAACTATTTTATCAAACAATTCACTCACGATGTACGGCATCATCGCATCTCTCGACCACTCAATAATCTTCCGTCAATTCCCCTCGCCCTCGATCTCTATCCTCGCAACTCAAAGTACCCTATACTGGCTGTTGCTTATTGCACAGGGATTCAGGAATGCATTTGATTTGCTCAGAACTACCTGGAATGTCAGAGTGCTACTGCTGATGACACTGTTTTTCAGGTATTCTCCCCAGTGACTGACGACGCCTGTTCACTGCTGCTCCATATTGAGCCTCTGAAATGAAACCTAAGCCAAATCATGGTCAGAGAACATCTGAGATCAGGTTACTTTGCACCATGCCCTAGGAGGTGTTGTTCCAGGCTGCGAAACTACCCCCGACGTTCCGGTCAGTCAGCACGATGTTCATTACTCGGTGTTTGCCAATGTATTCCTATTCAACTTGATAGTTATCTTTCGTTTCCAGGATGACAAGGCTCAGAATCTGGTCTCCGACGTGGGAGGGATGTCTCCTTTCTCGTTGAGCACTTTCCCATAAAGTGGAGCGTGATCACCCGTTCCAGCAAATCGGTCGTCTCTTCAGTACTTGGTGGTATAGATCCTGCCACCACATATATCCGTAAACGCTTGCAATTGTATTGGTGGCACGATTCGGTTCTGTAGTCCGTGTCCGACGAGGTCGCTCGATATCATTACACGTTACAACCCCGGACGTGGTGACTCCAGCACATTGCGATGATGGGTTCCCCGGTGCGCATTTCAGCATCGTTATCAGTGAATGGCGTCATTAACGGCCTTGATATCCAGATATCAATCGAACAGACGCTCTCACAGAATAGTCGTTGAAGTCGATCGAGTTCACGCACCTTACATTCATTTCGTGCCTTTCTCCTGAATGCTTGAGGTCAGAATCTACTTTTAGGCAGAAGCAGATGGGCATCCATAAGACGTTCATGTCCGGCTCCCGTTCTCATTCATACAACGGACAGTGTCACTTCTGTGAGCACTACCCTCGAGATGGTGGCATTTTGGTAGCCCGATTTACGAATTGAAGGTGGGATCGATTTTAGAGCGTAAGGTTCCCATTTCGGTTTAGGTTCGGGGCAACAACATTTTATGTTTATGTGGCGAAGGGACCGACATCAGCCATTTTCCCCATTTCATCTTATAGATGGGCCTCGAAACTGGTACTCTTGTGCCATCTTACGGGAAATGCAGAACAAAGAAGCAGGGGAGGTAGAAGTCAACTATATAATGACCATGAGGTGAAAGGAGGTGCCCACACTTCTGTGGCCTTCCCTCAAGATGTTGACTGCGGCTTTCTTCTCTGTCGCAGTAGTTCTCACCAGCCTGGCCTGGTGGGCATTGAAGAACCTCGTCCTGAAATCACCTTTGGACAATATCGCTGGACCTCCTGTCCCGTCGTTATTATCTGGTGATCCACATCTTTCCACTCCGTCGGTTCTTGCATTTACCTCGAATTTAGGACACTTCGGGCAGCTCTTTCACAGACACAATGGGTGGAAACTTCAAGCAAACTTGTGCAATAACTATCCTAGGGTTGCCAAAATCAGCGGTATCCTCGGTGTCAGTTCTCTCTTCGTCATCTTGTAGCAGGCACAGCTCAGTGAATATCCAGAAAAGAGTGCTGTACGTATCCGACCCGGAATCTCTTCACAGTATCATCTTGAGGGATCAGCTTTACTATGAAGAGGCATCATTCATTCTCGAGTATGTGCCTTCCCCTCATCGTGGCTATATTGGTGTTAATATGGCTTCTTTTAGCATGAATATGATGGTATTTGGGCCCGGACTTCTTTCTACTCTTGGTATTTGGTCAACCCGTCGATTGTGGCCCTTGGATTCTTACAGTAACTCGTCAGGACATCAACATCGCAAACAACGGAAGATGCTAAACCCAGTTTTCTCGGTTCACCATCTACGCCAAATGACACCGATCTTTTACCATGTCGTTCAACAGGTAAATGAACTTCCTTCGTATTTGAGAATAGTAGCTTACTCTTGCAATTCCTTCCAGCTCCGACAAGGGATCGAAAAACAGTTGATATGCCCTTCAGGCTCAGTTGCCCCAGATATCGACGTTCTGAACTGGGCGGGTCGAGTTGCCCTTGAGTTGATTGGACAAGCTGGGCTTGGATACTCATTCGATCCATTGGTGGAAGAATCGAAAGACTCATTCGAGGAGGCGATTAAGGCCATCGTGTAGGTGACCAGGAGGCAATTGTCCATTTGTAACGTACTCATCAAGCGCCAAGGCCGTCTATGTGGGCACTAGGCGGATTCGGACAGCTCACCCCGTTCATTAAAAAACTCGGATCTCCGCCATTTCGACGATGGGTTTTGGATAATCTACTCCCAATCGCGAAGATTCAGCGCTTAAAAGTTCTGTCTGATACGATCAAGGCTAGGGCAAAGGAAGTGATCGCTCAAAAGAGACTGGCCCTTCAAAGTGGTGAGGAAGCTGTCCTGCAACAAATTGGTGAAGGGAAAGACGTCATAAGTATCCTTTGTACGTATCCTTCCAATTTCTTGTTCGTGATACTTTTGATGACAATGATAATAGTACGCGCAAATATGAAGGCTTCGGAGTCCGAAAGACTTGACGAAGACGAACTGGCTGCACAGACGACGTTTGTAATCTTCATTCGCGACCTGGCAGCGTGACTAATTAACTACCGTCTTCGCTCAGGACTTTGATTTTTGCTGCAACGGAAACCACGTCTGGTGCCCTCGCACAGGTGCTCCAACTACTTGCTCAACACGCCGACGTTCAAGAGAAGTTGAGAGCCGAAATTCTTCACGTGGGGGGAGATCAAGATATTCCATACGATGAACTTATGAGTCTTCCTTATCTGGATGCTATCTGTCGTGAGACGCTCAGACTGTAAGTAATGAATCTTGGTTCCACGTCAGATTCATCAAACTCAGGTTTCGGTGTCAGCTATCCACCCGTCAGCCATATCTATCGAGAGTACGCACCCTTAGCCTCTATAGGTCATGTACGGTCGTGATAACAGCTGTCATGTCTTATGCGTGAACCAGCTGCAAAAGGGATATGGTCTTGCCACTCTCTGAGCCCATTCAGGGTGTTGACGGTACTTGGATGAAGCAAATACCGATCCCTGAAGGTACTAGAATCATTATCAGCGTTCGCGGCTGTAATCGAAACAGGGCAATGTGGGGGGAAGACGTGGATGAGTGGAAGCCAGAACGATGGTTGTCTCATCTCCCGAACACAATTACTAGTGCACGTATCCCGGGGGTTTACTCAAACTTGTGAGTGAATCTGTGACACTATTTGGAACATTACCGACCCATTGTGGCTCAGGATGTCGTTCGGTGGAGGGAGTCGATCGTGCATGTGAGTATATCTGACATGGCTCTTGCGTTGTCGATGAGTAAAAATCTAACGCGCTTCCTTTCTACGCAGCGGCTTCAAATTCTCTGAGCTCGAAATAAGTACGTATTGGTACCATCAGCACCCATGATTAATCGAATAATATTTCTACAGAGGTCGTATTGTGTGTGCTACTCCGGTCGTTCAGGTTTTCTCCCTCCGCGAAGGAAGTCGTTTGGAACTATGCAGCAACGAAGTTTCCGACAATCGGAAAGGGTTCAGATACTCCGTCATTGCCGATGAAGGTAGTGCCACTCAAAGAGAAGACAACGTTTGTATAAAGTTATCTAGGTATTGCCTTTTTGCCCTTGGTCAAGATCCGAGTATGTAGGATTTGAAACGAGTAAGATGTGTATATAGATGCGATGCTCCTTGGTAATGTGTTTCGCCTGTCAGACCCCTGAATAGATGATTCAAAGCGCTCGTGCTTTACTGCTCAACATTGGTGCTCTTCCGAGTCCTCGTTTCTAATTGCAACGTTTTTCTCCCTCGAGTACTGCATAGAATGCCCTTCGAAACGACGCAGTCAAATCATTTCAATCGTCGAAACATCAGTTTGTTTAGAACAGGGCTCGATTCCTTCCTGCCCAAGGATCCGAGGCTCGAATTGAATCCGTAGGAACACACAGATATTCTCTTATGAAGGTACTTTTCTCCTCACCTTCTCTCTGAAGCAGGGCGTGAATGCTGTTACCGGCGTTGTAGACTCCAAGCCTCGAGCTGCTAACACGTTTTGAAAATCACTCGGTCAGCCGAAACGTTACTTGTTTCCAGAATGTTGGGGTCGACAAATATGACGACGACGCTCCAAACCCGGTTGTTGGTGTTAGATAGGCGTCTTTGTTACCATTTGGAACGTGCGCTGTGAGCAATGACATTCGGATGGACTACATCTCGCTGATATATCTTGTAACACTCATTTCTAGTAAATACTAGTCGATACCCGTGCGTCCGCCCGGAGATTATGAAGTCGACCTCTCCAGAGTCCAGACATCCTTCGGCAATCGTGGGAATACCTCAAGCACGAACCAATGAGAGGACGTCTTTGTCTCTCGCGTTTCAGACACAACCCTCTTTTAATATATAGATGGGTCCTATGCTCATAGTGCTATTGCTCCTGATCCGGCCAAAGAGACCTTTCGGACGTCCCGCGTTATTATATCTGTAACCAGGGCTTCGCTTTTGATAGGACAATCATGGTGCTCTCGCGCTCAATTCACCCAGTAGCCCCAGGTGCAAGTGGGCGATGTTCGAATTCTAACTTACAGGCCTTCCTAATTTGGATGCAATATGTCTCTTACGTAATTTATTACGTGTGTTGTTGCTCAACTTGGTCGACCCTCTGTCGCATCTCTCCCGTTCCTCCGAATGTAGTTTCTTGGTCTCTTCTGAGCCCTGCGCCGAACCCACACATCGGAAATTCTACAGTCGAACTACTGGGCGTTTTTATATGACCAATACAACGCCAACCCGTCACTCAAGCTATTGACTGCTCTATAATCAGCTTTTGAAACCGTCTCAGCACTCTTTGCCCGAGAACCGGGTGAGTGCATCAAACTTGTTCAGAAATGCCAGGAATGCCAGAGCTTTGCATTTGAGGGTACTTGACTCCCAACATTCCCTCCGAATCATGGCGTTGACACCCCCTAGCAATGCTGAACCTGATCACAGGGTTTGAACTGTGATGTTGCTCTTGCCGCTTACTTGGTCAGCTGATATTCCATGGTACCTGAGGGCCCTGGACTCCTAGGTACTTTTCAACACGATAGATGTTGTTTATAGCAAACGATAGAAGTTGATGAAGATGACGAGGCTCAGAATCCGGCGACCGGTCCTTAATCGGTGTCTTATTTGCCAGTCAGATGGCACGGTGTGCGCAAGAGGCGAAGCAACTTGGATGCTTTTCCGGACCCCGCTTGAAACTTGAGACATCCACGGTCGTCTTGGTGGAGCAACTAGTCCGTGTGAGACGAAGTCGCCCGATGCTATTTTCTTTTATTCCGCGGTGATAAGGCCCTCCGGCGTGCACAAACCAACGAGCCCCTGAGGTAACCACCAAGACATCTTGACACAGATGACTCATCGGACAGGACTTACACCTTTCTTCTCTTATCCGATGCTCCTTCATCTACGGTATGGTGTTCTTAAAAGGCGGCCAGGCGCTTGCCTCTCTGGTGGGTCCCTATTTTGGTTTGTCTTCATTTTCCGTACTTGTACGCTTGGGGTCATCACCTACGGCCTCTTGTATTCAGACTCAGGAAGACTGAAGGACCTGAATCCGGATACATAACCTCTCCATCGTACAGCAAGATAGACATGAAAGGCGACCAAGTTTGGCATGACCCCTCGTCTTGTGGTATTTTCCAACTATTCTCCGAGGTATTCCGGACCTCACACGAATCTAGGTTGAGGTCATTCTCCTTGGCGCTTGCGGTCGGAGTCAACTTCAGAACTTCAGGGTCAGAGCACCTGAGCTCGGAAGTACTATCCAACTTTCCCTGCCCGCCCACTTGTGCAGTGGGCAGTGTCCAGGGTTCACCTTCACACGATAGCCCTTGAGTGCTCCATGCATACCCCAGGGTCATTAATTTGTTGGCCATTGCCGATCTTTGTTTTCCCCTCCTGCATCATGTCCTTCTTGAGGGTCCGACTTGCCTCGTGGCCTCCCTGATGCGGCAACATGGTAAGGGACCGGTTGATCTGAACCTTCTACTCATTGTTCCTCGCTTCCGAGGAGAACTACTTTGGGAAATGTCTTTACTGATTGTTCGCGGTCATTCGTCTTTGTTATCAATCGACGCTTACTTCTCATGCCCATGCTCAGGTGATACTTTCTTTCGACCCCTAGATTCAATGCACACCCAAAATTTTCGTATTTTTCTCTGCTTGAAATCACCCTGGCTGTGATCCCCACCTTCATACGTATTCTACGAAAACGCCCAATGGTGCTTCCAATATGATTTTTCCGAAGACTTAAAGGCGACTAAACCGAAGAACAATCCCCCACTCCCGGGACACGCGCCATTCTAATGTTGACTCTCGTCCTATTCTTCACAGTTGTTGTGGCCGGGCTAGTCTTGTGGCTACTGAAGGATCTTCTCCTGAAGTCGCCTCTGGACAATATCGCTGGGCCTCCTGTCCCCTCGCTTCTCTCAGGTGATCTACACCCTCCCTCCTCTCTGGTATTTTGTTCACCTCGAACGCAGGGCATTTCGAACGGTTGTTTCACCGGCATGAAGGATGGAAACTTCGAACGGACCTGTGTAATAACTATCCTATGGTATCCAGAATCAGCGGCCTGCTCGGCGTAAGTCTTTCTCCATAACCTGGTAAAAGTCGTCGTAGTCTCATGGTTTTTAGAAACGGGTGCTCCACGTATACGATCCAGTGGCCCTTCAAAGCATCCTCCTCAAAGATCAGTTGTACTACGAAGAGTCATCGTTTATCATCAGGTTGGTCCTTCGATTGTGTTACGTTCTTACTACCGCCAGAGCTGATGCGACCTGAATTAGCATGAATGTGATGGTGTTTGGTCCAGGGCTTGTATCAACCATCGGTACGCGTTAAGGGTACACTTTTCATCAATGACTCACACCCTCATCAGGTGATCAACATCGAAAGCAGCGGAAGATGTTGAACCCTGTCTTCTCAGTTAAACATTTGCGCCAAATGACACCAATATTCTACAGGGTTGCCCAACAGGTACATGTTTTCCTCATACGCGAGGGTACTCTGTTGATTACTCGTTTCTTGTAGCTTCAACAGGGTATCAAAAAGCAGTTGAAGTGCTCTTCGGGTCCAGAGGATGTCGATATCCTGAACTGGATCAGTCGGACCGCTCTCGAGCTGATTGGCCAGGGAGGGTTGGGGTACTCATTTGATCCATTGGTGGAAGAATCGCAGAACACCTTCGCGGATGCAATCAAGGATACAATGTGAGCACTTTGAAGTGAAGTGATCATTCACGTCCCAATCCTCATCGCAAGTTTCTAGACCAGCCGTCTGGGCCTTGGGCGGGTTCGGATTACTCGCCCCTATTGCCACAAAGTTGGGGCCCTCGTCGTTCCGGCGATGGGTTCTAGATAATCTCCTTCCTGCCGAGAAAATTCAACGCCTGAAAATACTGTCCGATACGATCAAGGCTGAAGCGAGGAAGGTGATTGCTCAGAAACGACGCGCCCTTCAAGTAGACGAAGGAGCTATGTCGCAACAAGTTGATGAAGGAAAAGATATCATGAGTGTCCTTCGTATGGCATTTTTCTGTATTTCAGTCGTATGCTAACTGACAAAAACGATAAAAGTGCGCGCCAATATGAAGGCCTCGGAGTCGGAAAAACTTGATGAAGATGAATTAGCTGCACAGACGACGTTTGTAATTCTCGCTAGAGATTCACTGCCATCACTGATTCCTCGTCTCATCATCATATAGAACTTTGATTTTTGGAGCGACAGAAACGACGTCAGGCGCACTAGCGCAGATTCTCCAGTTGCTTGCTCAACACTCCGATATACAAGAACAGCTGAGGGCCGAGATTACTCAAGCAGGAGAACAAGATATTCCGTATGACCAACTTGTGGACCTTCCTTATCTGGACGCTGTCTGCCGTGAGACGTTGAGGTTGTGAGTGCTGTGCTTTCCTTTCACATCAAGTCAGCTGAACACGGGTGTTGGCGTCAGATATTCGCCCGTCACTGAAATATATCGAGAGTGCGTAATCCGAGTCTCTACAACAACCGCTATCTTGTCTGATACACGTGTTCCAGCTGCATAAAGGATATGGTCTTGCCACTCTCCAAACCCATTCAAGGCCTTGACGGGACTTGGATGAAAGATGTTCCAGTCCCTGAAGGGACCAGGATCATTATCAGTGTTCGTGGTTGTAATAGAAACAAGGAAATATGGGGGGAAGACGCGGATGAGTGGAAACCAGAACGATGGTTGTCTCCTCTTCCTGAAGCAGTGACGATCGCTCGGATCCCGGGGGTGTATTCCAACTTGTAAGTGGACCGTCAAACACTTTGGTTTATGAATCATTCTGACCCCGTGTGATCTAGGATGACATTCGCCGGGGGCGGTCGATCATGCATGTGCGTAATCCGAACATAAAACTTGGGTTTGAAGTTAACACATTCTTGTCTCTCACAGTGGCTTTAAATTCTCTCAGCTTGAAATGAGTACGTTTCATATTTTCCGCTTCTGAAATCAGATGTATGATGTCTTTCCAGAGGTCGTGCTTTCCGTGCTCCTCCGGTCTTTCAGATTTTATCTTTCCGACAAGGAAGTTGTGTGGAACTACTCAGCTGTCAAGTTTCCGACAGTAGGAAGGGACTCCAACAAGCCATCAATGCCGATGAAGATAGTGTCCCTCAAAGAGAATTCCACACTGGTATGAAGTCCTTTAGGTATTGTGCTCAACATCGGAGTATGTAGGGCTCGAAATTGGCTTGACGCGAGAATACATTCCATGCCTCTTCTTTGTCATTCCACCAAGTTGTTGGCTGAGTCCATCGCCGACTCAACTTCTCGATCGGCGCCCTCGAACTAAGAATCGTATGAGCGCAACCTGATGTTCTCAGAATTTCTAGGAAGTCAGAGCGGTACTTACGATGACACTGTTCCTCAGACACCTGTTGAGATGTTGAGGTGAGGAACAACGGCTTCGAATTGGGACGGAAACTTGTGTGAGGCGCTGCTTCGGCCGCCAAGTCAGTCAGTCCTTATTTGTCGTATCTACGAATTTGCTAATTTGGGTTTGGAGGTTCCCTTTTGTACAAAAGACATCCGAGTCGCTCGTACAACCAGTCATCTAATAAACATCACACTTCGTCATGCAGTCGTACTTCTTCAAAAATACCGAGTCAAGCGCACTGTTAGGTGATTCGTGATCATTATACGAGGACTATATTACAATTGCTGAGTCATTTTATTTGATCCCTTGATAACGAACCTGTCACTTAAGCTAATATGCATTGACCTTCCCGGGAGCATTGAATTTGTTCAGAACTCCCAGGAATGTCAGAGCATTGCAGATGAGGAGACTTGTTTCCCAGTCTTTTCTCTGGATACGGTGTCGACGCCTCCTCTGTTACTGCTGAACCTAGTCACAAGGACTTCGATGTACGTTTACCCTGGGTCAGCCGATCTCCGTGATATCTAAACGCCTTTGGATTTGGGTCATGGGCCAGAAAGTTCTCCGATGATTTCTTTGCATTGTTTAATGCCCCTTAATTATTGTTTAGTGCTATCAAGTGCTTGATTCGATAGATCGTTGTTTAGGTCTGTGGTCATCTTTCATCCCGTCCGTTTAGCGTGTTCGCTTACGCCAACTTCTGTTCAACAAGCCATCTCGGAGTCGGATTGATGCGGATGGTAAAGCGGACTTCAGCCGAGGACCCGCTCCGCGTCCCAGCAATCCGACCACGCAAATTGAAAGTCTTCCATGTTTGAGGTATCCTGAACCTCAAACATCAACGTTCTCTTTGATGCTTGAGGTCGGGAGCGTACTACACGCGGCTGCACCTAGAAGCACTTTTCAGATGCACCTACACATACAATAGCCAGCATCAAGCTCAGCTTCGCAGGACAGTCCTCGAGTGCTTCGCGCCTCATCGTGGACACCCCTACGATGGCCATTGCTATCATTCCCCCAAGAGCAGTGTCCTTGTAGGTCCAATACGTTGTGACTACCCTATCTGCGGTAAGTTATCATGTTGGGGAGTCAGTTGATGAGGCGAAAACGGATCAGGTTGTGGGGTTCGATGCCATAGGCTGATTCTGAGTAGAATTGCATATGCGATGGCGAAAGGATCCACCGATTACCCCGAGTTACTTGTCTTGATTATCAACAGACGTCTAGTTCCAGTCCCCTTACTCAGGTGATCCTTACTTCAAAGCACATTCACCATTTTTATATTTTATTTATAGACCACTCCCTGTGCTCCATACAGTATGAAAATTTCCAAGAAGGTCGAGGAGATGGGAGTTTTAAAGGGGGTCAGGTCGAAGGGCAATCCCCGCACCCAGAGGTCCCTCCATTCTAATGTTGGCCCTCATCCTATCCTCCACCGCAGTGATTTTGGCCAGCCTGGTCTGGTGGTTACTGAAGGATCTGTTCTTAAACTCCCCTCTAGATAACGTCCCTGGGCCCCCTGTCCCATCGTTATTAGCAGGTGATCTCCTCCTCCCGTTACCCCCGTTCTCGTATTGACCTGGAATGAAGGGCATTTCGATCGACTGTTTCACAGACATGATGGATGGAAACTTCAAAAAGATCTTTTTGATAACTATTCAATGGTATCCAAGATCAATGGACTCTTCGGTGTAAGTTGTTCTGCACGACCTCACAAATGTCATTACTCTGATGGTATTCAGAAACGAGCGCTCTACGTATTCGATCCAGTGGCCCTTCAGAGTATCCTCATTAAAGACCATTCATCCTACGAAGATGCATTATTTATGCTCAGGTGGGCACCTCCACATCATCGCTTCGGTACCTTGCAGGCGAGACAATTTGATTTTGGAATAGCATGAACATGATGCTTTTTGGACCCAGTGTAGTAGCGACTATTGGTATGTGACTAGACTACGGCCCCCTTCCGAGTTCAGTTAACCATAGACTTGCACGCTCACCAGGTGACCAACACCGCAAGCAACGGAAGATGATAAATCCCGTCTTCTCAACTCAACAGATGCGCCAAATGATACCAATATTCTACCAGGTCGCTCGAAACGTACGTGCACCTACATACACGAGGGTATTCTGTATGCTACTCCTCTCTTGTAGCTCCAAGAAGGGATCGAAAGGCAATTAAGAAACCCTTCAGGTTCAGGGGATATCGATATCCTGGACTGGATGAGTCGGGCTGCTCTCGAGTTGATCGGCCAAGGAGGGCTGGGGCATTCTTTCGATCCTTTGGTGGAAGAATCGCAAAGCGTATTCACGAACGCAATCAAGGATACGCTGTGAGTGGTTTATTACGTATTAGTGATTTCTATGACGGGACTCATTATTCGTGGTCAGACCGTCGATATGGGCACTTGGTGGATTAGGACTGCTCTCCCCTTATGTCCTGAAATTTGGGTCACATCGTTCCGTCGATGGGTTCTGGATAACTTGGTTCCGATCGCAAAGATTCAACGCCTGAAAAATCTATCCGATACGATCAACGCTGAAGCGGCGCAAGTGGTGGCTCAGCGACGACTCGCCATTCAATCGGGTGAAGGAGCTATCCTACAAGAAGTCGGTGAAGGAAAGGACATCATGAGTGTCCTCTGTACGGTTCTTTCTCTCCCATTTATACTTCATCTGACGAAATTGAAACTGGCAGTACGCGCCAATATGAAAGCCGAGGAGTCCGAGAGACTTGGCGAGGACGAACTCGCTGCACAAACAGCGTTTGTCATTCTTGTGTAGGACCCTGTACCGCAGCTGATTTTCCTTTCCTGTTTCCAGGACTTTCATTTTTGCTGCGACAGACACGACTTCGAATACCCTCGCGCAGATTCTCCAACTACTAGCCCAACACACCGAGGTACAAGAAAAGCTGAGGACCGAAATTCTTCAGGCAGCAGGAGATGAAGAGATCCCATACGATCAACTTGAGGGTCTTCCTTACCTGGATGCAGTCTGTCGTGAGACCTTGAGACTGTAAGTACCGAGTTGTCGTTCCCCATCGATAGGCTGAACCGGATCTCGTGTCAGATATGCGCCTGTCAGCGATACATTCCGGGAGTGCGTATCAAGATTGTCTGCATGACATGCGTCTAATGTAATCGTATCTGACCCAATTACTTTAGCTGCATCAGGGATACGGTTTTACCACTCTCGGAACCTATCCAAGGCCTTGACGGGACTTGGATGAAAGAGATTCTGGTTCCGGAAGGTACCAGGATCGTCATCAGTATTCGGGGTTGTAACATAAATAAAGCAATATGGGGGGAAGATGCGGATGAGTGGAAACCAGAACGATGGTTGTCCCCTCTTCCTGAGACGGTTACGAATGCACGTATCCCAGGGGTGTACTCCAATTTGTGAGTGAACTCGGCACAGACATTCTGTGGAATACCTCTGACGTGAGTTGCTTAGGTTGTCATTCCTTGGGGGTGGCCGATCATGCATGTGCGTAGTCGTAGAGTGATGATCCGTGTGTAGAAGTTTTACAACGTTTCGTGCTTCATAGCGGCTTCAAATTCTCTCAGCTCGAGATGAGTACGTTTGATACCTTCTATCACCAAAACCAGTTTGATCACTATCTCTTTCCAGAGGTCGTACTATGCGTCCTTCTTCGGTCCTTCAGGTTTTACCCTTCCGACAAGGAAATCGTATGGAACTATTCACTAGTGAGATTCCCAACAGTTGGAAAAGATTCGGGCAAGCCATCGATGCCGATGAAGTTGGTTCCCATCAAAGAAACGATGACACTTGCATGAAGTGTTTTAGAAATCGTCTTGCGCAAGGTCGGAGTTTGTGGGAATCAAAATCGGGTATACGTAACTATAGATGCATTTCTTCAGGTCATTGTAGAGACCGGGTCCGATACGAGCTTGATTGGTTGGTTTTCCTATTTCTCGTCATGTCGTGTAACTATCTATTGTTCTTTCATACGCAGCGTTGGAGAAGTTGACATGTTACGTCGACTCTTTCCTGTGCGCTTGAAATCGATTAGATGCGAGTTTTTTCTTGACAATCTTTCAATGTTTGCCCACTGAACCGATACCAAGAACCAAGAACCCGGACGTTTCGTTGCTCAACATCGCGATCGGATTGGAAAGTGCTGCATACACAAACTCTATAAGTTGGTTCCGGAGATAATGACTACGAGACCCAAAGGCCCCATCTTCCAACGAAACCCACAACCAAAGTAACCAACCTACTTCCCAGGCGGCGTAAGCCCAATAAACTCTCTCACCGCTTCCCTCTTCGCATTAATATCACCCTTGACCGGGAGATTATACGACTTCAAAATATGTTCATACCGTTCTTCTGCTCCACCAAACACCAATCCAATGAAAAACCAAGCAATCAGCATCATCATTCATGACTCAAAATCAAACCAAGAAGACAGACTCGGAACTGTGGTGGAGAATAGAGAAAATGTTACTGACTTGTGAGGTGCTCGAATTCTCCTTTAGTTACGGGGAAGTTTGCGGGAGGTTTCCCGTTTGCCATTGGGGGTGCCTTGATTGCGTGTTTGTTGAGAGCTACTGTAGCGTTATGAAGACGGGAGTATAATCTGGCTTGACTGGTACCACATGAACGAAGGAATGGTCAGCCGGTCAGCGCATCGTCGAAGAAAGAAAGACATCCAACGCGACAACAACAACAATAATAATAATCACGAGTAGAAGAAGGGCTACGCACTCGAGTTTAATCGTCTCAAGAATCCCCTCGACACTCTTCTCCAACACCTCCATCCGACTCTCCAACCCCTCTGTCCTCCTCTGCAAATTCTCAACTCTCCCACTCACACTCACAGAATCCGCACTCTCGAATCGCTCCTCTACACCAATGAAAGCTTCTCTCATTTTTTCTTTCGCTTTCCAGGAAGGAGTATCGCCGGTTGTGGTTGTCGTCAAGTCCCCATTGCCATTACCCTTGGAACTATTGTCGTCCGCAAGTCCCTTCAACTTCAACCGAACCGTCTCGAGGTCCTGGACGAACCGCGCCTGGGAAGCTTCGATCCCTTCCAACCTCGCATGGATAGAAACGTCTGTCGGAACAGCTCTACCTTGACCTCGACCCTGGTCTTGATCTTGAGGTTGAAGCTGAAGCGGCTGAGAACCAACCCGCCTGGAAGCCTCCTCAAACTGCAGCGCAATCTCCGCCAAACTCTCCGCTACGATCTGGTTCCACTGTTCTTGCGCCTGCTGCAAATTGAGCGTCGAAATCGAAGCCGTTGATTCTCTCGGGTGGTGTCCGACGCCAGTGGCACGGGGGTGAGAGTGAGGGTGAGCGGGAGGGGTCGTGAATTCGACTGTGTTTGACTCGGTCGAGTTGGGTAGATTGGAATGAGGATCGAACGACGCGGAAAATGTCGACGCAGGGGTGATATTATCGATTTCGAGATGAGGCGGGAGAAGATTCGACAACTGATTATGATTATAATTGGTGCCTATCTGCTCAGAAGCAGAAGCACTCGTTGTCGTAACCGAATTCGAATTCAGTGGCGAACTCGAGTTATTGTTATTGTTCTTGGCCGTGGTATCCACAAGAGTCGCATCGGAAGCCTTGGTATCGAGAACACCACTCATCTTCTTACTCTTCTGTGGTGAGTTAGTGACGTGAACGATACGATATAACAAAAAATGAGAGATAGAGTTAGGACTTGGAGAGGGGAAGAAGACGCCAAGGCTGTTGACGAAATCCCGCAGTTGGGTACCGAGATGGGTGTAAGTGAAAGTGGAAAGCGAAACTGAACGCGTTGCTGCGGGGAAGGCGCAGCCAAAGTACGGAGTCTATGGGAGGTAGACTTACGGGGCCTATATCAGCACGAAACTCACATCCTTACTCTGTACCCAGATATACTAAGACCCCCAGCAGGAGCCAACGACACAGCATCTATCTGCTCTTGATGGTAAAATCCTACATTCTCATCGGAGTGGAAGCGTGAGTCCGTACCACTAATGGGCGATAGCCAAGAATACGTTCCACGTACCTCACGAGAGAATAACCCATATCTTTTATGGGTGATGTGAGAGAATTTATCGGGGAGTACCGATTCCGATGAGAGAAATCTGGGGAAATGGAGACGTGGCTGTGAGTTATGAAGCAAGATGCTGACAATACGGAGGGTGCTGGAAGATGGGAATGGATAGTTATGTAGAGGAGATGTGTCATTCACACGTAGCTTGTCAGGATTTTCCAGTGCGGGAAGACAGGTGCGGCTCCGCAGACGAGGCACGATGGACTGTTGGTACGGACGAGGAAACTTAGGGTTGTCAGATATGTCAGTCAAGCATTGGTATTGCCTGTTTCTATCATAGCCATCGGAGTGACGCGCAGAGGAGCGACTGCAGCTCGGAAGGAAAGGACCGAAATCCCTTGATTACTAGTACCTATCGGTGTGGATGATTCGGGCCTGTAGACACGTAGACGGAAAGTCAAGGACTGAACGGACCGCCAGAGACGTGTGAAAATAAGCATGAGTGCGGTGTTGCTAGGCGGACAGTGTTACATGTGCGGGACGAGTGAATGATGAGCGTTTTGACTGAAAGCTTGAGAATGATGGAGAGGAGAGCCCGTGTTCTTGGTCAGTGTTCCTGAAATCCTACCGAGTTGTACCAGGACCAAGGGATCATGAGAAGAATTGGGACTCGTTGTTCTCTCGCCGTACTCAGTCTTTACTATGTGTCCCAATGAAGTGGATGAGAGAAAGCTGAAAGTGGGCGGCTCCGATTGGCCACTACAATGCATGACGTAACTCTGCTCGAAAAAGGCAACTCGGCACCTCTCGGTCATCGCTGGTACTGGCACTTCGCGTTTGTCGCGTCCATTCTTCGTCGTGTCCGTCGTCCCAGTACAAAATGGTCGGCGAAGCACTCCTAATCTCTCGACTGGGCAAAAGGCAGCTCCGGATCCCAGCCTCCACTCTCACAACATGCCTCCGCTACTCAACGGCGCCTCAAAAACCGACCCTCGGACCAACGACTCCCTACGCGCACTCAAAACCCCCGCCTCCCCCTCAAACATGGCTCGCAAGTCAACTAAAACAAAACCCTGCTGCGCTCAAGGTCTTTTTGGGGTTTACCCGGCTGCTGGGGTATGGTAGCAAAAAGCAGGTGGCGGGAAGGCGAGCGTACTTGATGTATGAACGATTGTGTGCTGTCCGGCCTGATGAGGAAAGGGAGTTCTGGCAGGGAGGTGAGTGTATTCTTTCCTCAACTGTCTTGTATTCTCTTCTTACAAGGCTCACAATGTAACTCTTTTTTAAGAGTGTCATCTTCCACCAACCTTCCAGTCATGGTTCACGGTCACAAACTTGCATGTATGGTTGTTGACTGCTCGACTACGAGCCTTGCCTAAAGCCGAAGCCCAAAACCACATCCAAGCTCTCATCGACCATTTCTTTTTGGACGTTGAGGAACGGGTCCGAGCAGTCCTCCAACCGGCGTCGCCAAAATCCACCCCGGAAGCAGCAACATCCTCCTCCACCTCCTCCTCATCAGAAGATTCATCACCCTCGACATTCTATACCGTCGCAAACAGTGGTCCCAATAAAACACGACCAAAAGGGAAAGCTCCCGAGAGGCTCGTTACGCGTCAAATGAAGATTTTAAAGGAACAATGGGCGGGATTAGGAATGTCACTCGACTTGGCTCTCATTAAAGGCGATGCCGAAATGGCAGGTGCAGTCTGGCGAAACTTTCTCGGTGGACGCGGCGCTCGAGGAATCGTATACCCAAGCTCATTATCAAGCGACGGAGCTCAAACATATTTCAGGCGATCAGTAAACCTCGTAGGAGGCAAAGTCGAGAGTGTAGCCAATATCGACGCGAAAGGGTTGGAAGCGGAGGAGGCGAGGGACGACGGGAGTGGTGTACATGATTATGCACCTGCTGAAGCTGGGAAATACGTAAAGTATCCCGAGTTGATGGAGGATATGGTTTCTTATATCAGGAGAGAGTTGACGAGGTTGGAGGGGTTGAGTGATGCGGACTTGACAGGTCCTGGAGTGATGGGACGGGAGGGGGATGGACTTGAAAAATTGCGGTTTGGGAGGGTAAGAGGAGGGTCGTCATGATATGACGGGTTAGTGGTGCTGCACTTGGTATTGTTATTTTTCGCAGTAGGATAGTAAGTATTGACACTACATCCTCCCGTAATCCCATCCCTTCTCATTCACGACACGTTGCGTGTTGCTACCACTGACCCTGAATAGAGGAGAACCGAAAGTTCTTGATCGAGGATTCGGGCTTCTGAACGGTACCATTATGAAGCAGCCTCCTTCGAAAAGCTTGTGATTGTGACCCATTATCTGCACCCGACGCAAAGGAAACTATATGCACCAAGTGACGAGCAGCCAGTAGAGTCAAAATGAAGTCGACAAAGAATGTGGTAGATCGCCTCTGACATCCTTTCCAATACGAGCTTGTTCAAGTAGCTGTCTTGCCATTTCATTTCATAAAGCTCCGGTGCCGCGGTGTCCTATCGAAAGATCGACCTGTGTTTTCCGAGCACGACCATGCGCACCGAGTGTCCGGTGTGCTTTCCTCCGGGTTCGGGGTGCCGGCAGGATGCCCGAGGCGACTTGATCAAGGCTCCAGTGGTGGTTACATAATCGTCGCCAACTGACGCGCCGCTCCAAGACGCAGTAAGCTGTTCCTTCGCATTACGACCTTTCACTTGTTTTCTGCACGGCTGCTGCTCCTGCTCGACTGTCGGGGAATATCTGAGAAAGAAAAACAGTCATTTATATACCTCGGGCCCCGATTACTCAGACGTTATTTCTCTTTCTTTTCTCTGCAAACTTCTCCGTTGGTCGATTCGGAGCGTAGCTCGCTGGTACATTCTAGCCTCGGTCCGGAGTTCACCTCTTGCAGCATATCTACCACCTTTCTTTGCTTTTGCCCCGATCCTATCACGGTCTCACACAACACACATCTTGATGATACATGCCTTCAATCACTAACCGAGCACGGACTCCTCCCTACGATCTTCATGGCAATGGTATACCCCTCGAAGAATCCGCCGTAGAACAAAAGCTCCAATTATCTCTTTCGGACCAAGAGAGGATAGGTGGTCTTACAGGATGGGTCGCCAGGAAATTATTGTCTGCGGGAGATTGGATTGAGAGGGAGGTGGAGGAACGGAGGCAGACCATTGGGGGGATTGATAATATGTGGTTGCTTTTGACGGATGCGACAGAGTTTAACCCAGTATGTGAGATTTGGTCCCTCGATACTGTGTGCATTCATCTTGATTTATTTATGTTTTGGGTGAGATAGGTTTGTGCGTGCACGTATACCTTGCGGGGCAAGATATCCCTGCAAACTCTCCAGAATGTAACCATATTCCGCTATCGTTTCGTCTTCTTTCCGTTGAGCGCTAATTCCAGTGGGGTTCCCGTTCCCCAATGATTTCATAGGCCACGAGGCGACTCGAGAAGAAGTTTCCACGGTATAGACAGAGATTAACTTCTGTGGGGCGCAAGTTTCATGGTGCGAGGTTTGAGGATGATCCGAGGTATAATGTCGAAAATCATGTCCTGTGCACTACCCTTCCGGAACCGGCGGGTAAGCGCGAATTGGATGATTTGGTATGTCTTTCACTGCCATGTACATGCTTTCAACCTTCCTAGCATGGTTTTCTGATGGAAGAGTCAGATGGGCAAGTTTATCGCACAGGACTGGGACCTGGGGAAACCCCTTTGGGAGATGATCCTTGTTGAGAATTACCATGATGAAGATGGTGCAGAATGCGCCATTATCACCCGGGGGTATGTATATCCCTTGCTCTCGTCTAATACCACTCCGGCTCATCCAAACAAGACACCATACCCTCGCAGATGGACAAGGTAAATTCGCTTTCATTCGCATCTCGACTCGGTCTCACGTTCTGCAACAAAAAAGGCTTCGTGATCAGTCAACTCTACATGACATCCTATCATCAGGACCTTGTCAAAATGATGACCGCTTCCGCACATCATGTCAAAGCCGCCAAACAAGGCCGACTACAACCCTCCAAAGTCCATCCATGGCTCCGACCGCTCGATCGATTCACAGACCCGTCCCACGTTATGATCTCTCCCCTCATTCAACTTTTCCTCTTGTCCCTCTTTTGGAGCGTCTATGCGTTTTCAGTGGGATTTTCGTTTTTCCTGAGCACGTATCAGGCGGTTGTTCAGGCTGGTTTGTTTCTCGTGACATGCTGGCGTGTCGATATGCTCACTACACCTCAACCGGGACCTCGTGTTACCGAAAGAGAGTTTTCGAGTTCGAGGACGGTTAGGATGGAGGATATTAAGCTTTGTCAGAGGGCATTTTCGGGGACGTATCCGGGGAGTGCGGTTAAGGAGATGAAGGCGGGGGGGAGGAGTAAGGTGGGGCATGTGACGTTGAATGATTTGATTTGTTCGGTTATGGCGGATGTGCTGGGGGAGGAGAGGAGGTATATGCCCTTGGATGGGACGGGGTGGGGAAGGGTGAAGAGAATGTTGAAGAGGTATTTGCCGTCGCCGATTGGGTTTTTCATGTGAGTTCCATTTTTCGCATCTATCTATCATCACTCACCTCATCTCATTTTTGGGATGTTGTATCATATGCAGTCCTATCAGCGTCCGAACCCCTGGCGATTGGTCCATGAGGAATCTTTCCACCGGTTCAATAGTCTACCTCGACCCTGCTCCTCCCCGTGACATCTCCCCTTCCTCCCTCCACGCACACATCCATCGTTGTCGCTCGGCATTATCATTATTGAAACATAGCATTTGGCCGAGAGTTTTGTTTCATTTAACACAGTTTACGGGACATGCGCCGTTCTTTTGGCCGATACCGTTTGCGATGGTCAAGGTTTCGGGGAATGTGGTCAGGGAGTGGATTTTTTTGCCGCTTGTGAGGTTTGCGTTGCAGTCTTGTGAGTCGTGTGTTTTATGCATGGTGTGAGAGTGCTGATATGGGTGGGGTTTAACTTTGTTTTTTAGTCCCGGTGATATTGACAAAGTAGGCAATTATTAGGTTTTTCTCTCTCTCGCTTTGAATCTGATTTCTGATTTTTGAACCCTGTGGCGAACCTTCTTCTAGCGTACCTGGTCCCGCACAGCGTCCCATTGAACTTGAAGGCGTAGAAGTAATTGGTTGGACGGCACTGCCTCCACAAGGCGGTAAAGGTCCGTTTCGAAAACTCATTTACTCACTTCCTATCTCCTATTCCCACCGTGACACAATCCATAACTAACAATCATCCCATCATCTTTGTGGTTTGACTCCTTTAACTTAGGCACACTCGGGATGGGCATCATCTCGTATGCGGGAGGACTTTGCATTTCGGTTGCGGCGGATAGGGTGGATGGATCCGAGGGTGTGGCGAGGAGGATATGTGAGAGGTTTGAAGAGAGGTTTGCGGTGTATGTTGAGTGTGCAAAGGACATTTTGGATCATCAGGATTGAGGAATTGAGTCTGTTTTTCGGTTTCGGTCTCGTCATCACCATACCCATACTCAGTACAGCACGCAGCACGCAGCATGTTACGTTTTCCAACTTGGATGCATTACAATTACAGTATATATAGTGCATAACATATCTCCGTTCGTTACAATTGCATTTTATGATATAACTAGTACTGTCCAGTAGATCGCATTACTCACAGTATACCACGCATTCTTTGATATTCTTTGATACAGTATATATACATTCAATCGCGATATCGATATTAATATTGTGTGTTACGTATCCCATTCCACCGCTCTTGGTCCTCGGTCCTCGGTCTGCATCTCGATTTATCCATACCCGTACCCATACCCACGAACGTGCCACTCCTCATTGTCAATAGCGTCGTATCCGGCACCTTACTTCAATTCAAGTCCGCAACTTCACCCCCTTCCCTGTTCGCGATGCCTTCACGTCTGCTCTCTCCCAACCATCTGGAAAGCCCCAATTTAACTCCGATGGACGACTTTCCGATGACCTCGACGCTACATTCGGTAGGAAACGTGGCCGTCGCCTTTCGTCCGCATCAGTGAATGCACTACGTACCGCTCACACAGATGCCGACACCCAGAGCCAGGAGTCACCCCGCAGACCTTCACATTCAACCAGGGGTGCATCAACCAGCAGCGCAGTGAACTCTCCGAGAAAGAGGGCGTCAGTGACAGCCCCCGCAACTCGCTCCTTTCAGCGGACCCGTAGGATCTCCACCAACTCTTCTGCTAATACTGTAAAAGCCTACACGCATCCAGCTTCTATTTTATCATATGTATATGGGGAAATGTACCTGTGCACATGGTTGTTTCAAACGGGGAGCAACTATCTACCTATCTACGTGACGGTCGAGTAAACCCTGCATCCTCTCAGGCATGAGAATCAAGGGTCCACTGGCAGTTGTAGTGTATATTGGGAGTCTGTTTTTGAGTGATGGGCAGATCCCGAATACGAGGATCCTAGGTAGCGCTTATGGTAGTGGTGCTTCGAATTCTGTTCTATCGAAATAAGCGACCCGTTCTCCTTCGCGCAGATTTCGTACATAGCCCCACTTGTCTACTAAAACACCGCCCCGTTGACCCATTGATCCATTAAATCACTGCCTCGCTGACCCAGGGTCCAAAGAGTCGGGCCGATCTGTCGACGATCCTCGGAGACGCCAGCAGAAAGCTGGACTCGGAAAGAACGACGCACAAAGTAGAGTAGAATTGATACAGTACAGTACATGGCACACGTCTTCGGATTCCAACTCTGGAAGAGAATTCTGCATCCTCAACAAGTACGGGGGCCGGAGCTTTCGAAACTGATGTATCCCACACAACGTTCACGACAAGCGTCCACGAACAAACAGATTGATAGTTAGCATTGTGTATGACCCTGACCGAGGGAATCGACGGAGAACCCTTCCTCGAGAGTACGGTACTCACCTATGAACAGGACTACTCGTCAACACCCTCAATTTGATCGGCTCCATCAACTCTGCCGGCGTTTTCGGCCCCAACGTACTCGGACTCGAGGGATCCACAGGAACAACCGAAGTCAACGCTATACTATTTATCGGCAACGAACGTGAATGAGAATCCTGAGTATGGGGAGAGAGAATCGAGTTGAATGAGTTTGTTGGGTAGTCCATACGGAGAGTGTTGGTTGAGAAGCTTTCGTGTTCGCGGTGGGGGATGAGGGTGGGTCGTGTGATGGTGTAGAGGAGGACGTTGAGAAGACCGGATGAGGAGAAGATGACGTCGGCGATGACGGTTGCGGGCCAGGGTACGGTGTGGTTGTAGAATTGGTCCCAGCGGACTATAGCGATTGGCAGGACCTGTGGTATTTGGTATTTGTCAGTCGTTGACATTAGGGTATCGTGGTATGAAACATGAACGTACAGTGCACGTATACAATGCGGGATAACTGTATTTGACGTCGTCAGTTATTGCAGTTTTTAGAGTGGTGTGAAAATGTAAATTTAGCTTGAGATCGACTTACGCAAGCATCTTGGTCGCTATTCTGTCGACAATCGTTGGCTTGGAAGAGATCGAGGAGCGATATCGCTCCTTACTCCCATGAAAGTGAACATGGAAACCATCGACCGTGATGAGACCTTTCAATACAAGTGTGATAGGGATATAGAGGGCTATGTTGAGTAGCGCGGCGGTCCACATCCACACGTATTCAAGGGCGATGCCTTCGGCAAGGTAGTCTTTAGTGATCCAACACCCTTGTGTCAAATATGAGTTATAGCAGGATATAAGGTTTTGAAGGACAAAGGCGATGCGCACAATACTTGGTATCCCCGTAGTAGGTTTTCCCTTTGTGGGAGGCGAAACTCAGGCCAATGATTAGGGCCAAGAAGATCCAGATTGAGGAGATCACAATGATGGGCAATGTGGAGCTCTTTGGGGGTCTCCAGCGGAAGACAATGACCATAAATGTATGCAATGCGATGGCCTAAAGGAAGAGCCATTATAATGAAGGGTCCATTAAATAGGTAAAGTACTCACAAGGGAGCTATGTCGTCATGCGGTCAGCGAGGAACTACGTGTCGGATCCGATCGATGTATGTACTTACGCCAGGGCAACGCCGACATCTCCGACTTGCTTCAGTACCCCTACCAGCCTGTCATTCAGAGTCTCGCTTCAGAAAACGCTAGAAAAGGCTCACCTTGGGCTGTACAATATGTACCTTCTGTGACAGCCTTCAGACCCAGTGAGACGATGTCAATACTGCCAGATACTCAAAACTTCACTCACAGCGTCCCTGACCCATTTAATGTTCAGAATCCCCCCTGAAATCCGAAATATTAACGACAAAAAGAAGCACTTGTGATAGGTATGCCTCACCGAGAGCCTGAATCAACTCCGAAACCATGAGGCTGATGAAGTACCATTGTATATGGCTCGTCCTCAGCATGTGTGATGGTGTACACCTTCTCACTTGAAAGATACTATACTATAAAGTTGCGTAAGTAAACATCACAAATTCACTCCTAAAGAATGCGTACTGCAAGATAAGACAACAGACTCAATACTGCAATACACGACAAAAATGCTGCTTGTGTTATGAAAACCAAACCGAGGCGAATGCCAAAATCAAACAACACATCATCCCCCGCATCCCGCAAGCCATGGGAGACCATATGTCAGGGACGGTTTGCAAAGGGTCAGGTCGGTCTACGGCAAAGAAACCAGGGAGGGGCGAAGGGGTAGGGGTCCAGTGGGATCTGTCCATCGGAATGTATGCGTTCCCTTGGTTTATATTTGCCTCGCAGCTGCAGAACGCTCCCCAGAATCGTTAGCCCCGAGAACCGGGGAGAAGCCCACATGCCCTGCATGGCGCTCAGCGATAAGAGGGAAAGACAATTTTCGATCATGGCCAAAGCGCCACAACTCATAGGTTCTAGGACAGTCCGCTGGGTCGCACACACGATGAATCATCGAGACGTGTAATCAGAAATCTATTGAGCCGTCGAAAACTTGAGTGCGGGTTGATGTCAACTAAGCAAGGAACCAAATTATGGCTGAAAAAAAAAAGGAAATTCTCACCTGGACAACGTGTAGCGCGCAAGAGGAAGGGAAGACGACGGGTTTTTGGAATTGCGAGACGCGCGAGCGAAAGCCGGATATGTTGGGTCGAAGAAGGCACGCAAAAATACCTCAAGGCGCCTGGAAAACAACGGCACAAGATAACAAACTCGTTGGGAACTTAATGCAAAATCCTGTACAACAAGGCCACAGCAACGACTTGACAAGCATCACCAGGGTTCACGGACAGGCACTGCCAAAGGTTGCTGATCGCTGGTCAGGTGGATCGTCAGTGGGAAAAACGCTCTTTGGTCGTCAACGTAGGTTCATGGTGTTGGGATTATAATTGCCTTTCCGCGACGGCCGTTGACTTGGAACAACGAGTTGTTGTGGACTATGTCCATCAAAAAAGCTTACCCCTGAGGTCAACTAGCGCCCTCGGTCGGCTTTTTGATTGAAGACCGGCGCTGCGCGACGCACGCCAAACCGATTCCTGGTGAGAAATAGCATAATCTAATATATTGCGATCTATCTTTTATATTTTTTGGGATATATAAATCTTCTTGAACCCTCAAGACACTACACAAATATATCATAGGCATTACTTATGAGTATGTCTTCACTCTTGAGTCAATGTGGTACCTGGTGACATCTGTATCAGTATCTTAGAATTTTTTATTTTGCTCAGTCAGCTTTAAACAAATATCTNAATAGTTNAAATTACAAAATCATATAATTATCTTCTATTGANTTTTGGGATATATGAAATNTTCTTGGATCCTCAAGATACTATACAAAGATATCACAGGCATTATTTATAATCTTAAAATGTATTNAACAGATATGNNTTGNTATATCTTNACTTTTAGATTAATCTGTATAAGTACCTCAGTATTTTTCATTATGCTGAGNTATATCAGCCCCAAACAAATATCTAAATANTGTATAGCCTTGCTNATAGATTTACCACAAAGTTGTTTTANAGAACACACTACACTGGTTTGNCTTCAGTATTCTTATTAACTACTCTATTCTTATNCTCTCTNAGTATTTTTCTTTTCATCAAATAATNAGATCTTTATTTAAAATATACTNATANAGTTTTATTGATACTATAAGTCTAATCTTANCAAGCAATATATATGTNAGTCAATTTGCCTCAAACTCTATTGCANNCAACATCTCAAATAACCANATTTATATCTCTAAAATTATATATCCTNTTTTTCACTCNAAAATCCTTCAATATATTNAAATATCTCTGTAGTATGNTTCTCTAAGAAAAATCTCTTGTCTTCTTTCACATGCTTTCTNGTATATNAAGTATCACAGAATTTATATATTCTGTGGATTCTTTAGCTTGNTTCTNNTNTGGATCCTATATTAAATATATTTTACAGTTGTAATGTATATATAGTTTTTTAATAAGAATCCTATTATATCCTTATAAGAAAANCTGTCATCTTTTATATATTAACTTATGTTCTCTNAGAAAATCACTNTTATTTTATTCACTTATTATTGTCATACAGCAAATTAATTCATGGCNTATTGTGAGNCTTATATTCTCCTGNTANATATAATGAAAGCATATAATTNTTTACAGATAATCTGNTTATATAAGACTTNATTATATTTTGCCTACACATTATTAAATATAGGCTTTGAATTTGCTGTATATTAAAGTNTTCTTCTNGAAAATTATAGATTATAAAATCTCTATATNTAAATTAAGATTAGATAGAGGTCATTTCTGAATAAATAATTTACAATGAACTAATNAAAGAGAATATCTGNTTAAAATCAGATATNTGACTATNTTNATTAGATATCATGATGTTCATTACAAAATGTATATTTTNATNAAAAATTTTTAAGTGAGTTCTTTGTTTTTCTTCTTNCTGATACAATAGCAAGTTATTTGAAAAATAACTTTTTTTTTACTTGAAAGAATATGTTAAATTTAATCTTACTTCTTAGTATCTTCTATTTTGATTTTGTTCTAATATTGAGCTTGAATAGTTCTTTTAATATTCTACATTACTTAAATTCATATCAGCTCATGCTATCAATATATACAGTATATACATAATTGATTTTAATTGTTAAGAGAGTCTGAATAGATTAGTCTTTGTTCCTTTAAATGTATACAAATTTGTATCACTATATATAATATTTCTTATATATCTAAAAAGTTTATTAGATTTGTATTATTATCCTTGTCTCTGATTTAAAAAGTATATACTTTGATAATAGTAGATTTAGAACTTGTTTTAGTCCTCTGAGAATTAGTTTAATTAAATTTAAAGCAATTCCAAAATTCCATCAAGTATCTCAATTTTCTCTATATATATTTACAGCATTCTATATTCAGTCATTATACCTCTATATTTATAAATTTAATTTTCATTTATTTAGTCTATATTATATCAAATAAATCATTGGAGTTCTAATAAGTCACTTTTCTATATTTGAATCTGCATCTAGAAAATTTATTAAACTATGTCCTGCAAGTTTATTATATATTCTTTAGTATATTTTAATATAATATATATACTTTGTTTAAATATAGTGGAAGTAATTACATTATAGATTTTAGTATTTATGTATAATCTATTTATATTATTACTACTCTATGTCTTTCGATAAAACATTATTGCTATAAAAATATAAGCTATCACTATATCTCTTAGTGTACTAATGTCTGTCACTCCAGTAC